>JALPQI010014866.1:0-36093 GCA_025490895.1 Thaumatotibia leucotreta | reverse complement strand
TTTTTTTCCTCACATGCTATATTATGCATGACGCCATGTCAACCCGGCCCTCTCGCTAGTATGCAGCAACCGCTCAGCTGCATCAGTCGTGAGCTACGAACGTTTAATTTTTTTTTTTTCGAGAATTTTTGGAGATCCGATTTTTAACAGGAAGATATGCACCTTCTTCTCCTTACTTTGGAGTTGAAATTAGATACTAGTCCGATCTTAAGCCAAGAAGGTTTTTCGGTTGGGTGTCTTGAAACAAAAATAGTGCAAGTTTGGGTGTCAGTTACTCCTAAGCTATTCGGCTGAGTGGCATTAAGTAAATTTATATTGAAAGCTTGATTTCTTTTTTATCACGTACATCACACATCTGCAGGTAAAGTAAATGTTAGTGAGAATACATTTATGTTTTTTTTTGTGACATCCTTTCAACTTTCCGAAAAATAATCCGGTCTTACCCGGGTGTACCTTATCTAATACCTAAGATAAACATCTTCAGTTTCATAAACACAGATAATTCAAGGGGGTTTTAAAAAGGCCAAAATTACAAGATCAAAACAGTATCATAAACAAACAATACCCCGGTATGCTTAAATCGTTCAAACAGCTCCCGTTAAAGTAAAGCCATGTTTTAATTTCGAAGCACTGCTTTTATTAGAAGCTCAAAAATAATTTACAAAAGTTGCACGGATACAAAAGAATCGCACGGCTTTAGTATAACAACAGGAGAAAAGTTGAGATTTATTCATTTAAATTCGACCAGTCCAAAATTTAAATAGGAAACGTGTTCAAAGAAAATACAATAGCGGGTGCTTTAAAATGCATAGAGAAAATGATTCGTGAGCTCAGGTAAGGAGGATCTTATGTTTCATCATCATCATCACTATTTTCAGCCTCATGGACATCTCAGTTCACTGCTGGACGGCAGTAAGAATACATTTGTCACCACCCCAACTCCTCCTGCGTAAGAGTCGACTAAGGGATTGAAGTGTCACTCACCATTATTTGATAAAAATTTGATGATGGGTAGCAGCGTCAGCATAGTGGACACATTACCTGCGGTTGCCAATCCGCTTGCCCAGCGTGGCGATTATGGGCATTTACGTCCTAATGCGTCTATGTATACGCTTATTTAATAGGAGAAGCCTACGTCCAGCAGTGGACTATCATAGGCTAATGATGTATCGTATCGAGTGATGTAACTGTAATGTAGCGAATATAAGTAAAACAATTCAGCTTTTACATGTCAGGTCCGCCAACAATTTGTTTGCATATTTTAAGTAAAGTGCATCTCTGGGTCGCCGCTCTGTCGCGACGGAATGACTTTGTATGACAACTTGTTAATAAGCTTTTTGACATTTCACTTATCACATTAGGTAATTGTCATAAAATTATCAATTCCAGTATCAATAAATCGAATAAGTAATTTAAGTAAGTACCTACCTACATTCGAAGAAGTAGGTACCTACTTGACATTGCCTTAATTTATAAAACACTAAAATTTGTCGTTCTGCTAACTATACAGAATTATCATTTAGTGCCATAAATTTTAGCACAATTAACCCTGAAAGTTGATTTATGGCATGCGCTTAAGTGCCTCATTCAACCTTTTATTGCTATTTATGTGTTGCACTTACATTACTGGTATGGTATCTTCGAGAAAGTGTACAGCGAGCGTCTAATAGTTTATAGCAGACAACGCGGCTGTACAACAAGTCTGGTACACCATACATTTAATGTTTTATTTAATAATCTGATAAAATAACCCCACTGTGCACACAAAGCCGAAGATACTTAACAATAACTTGCATTCTGTGTCCACAAACACTACAAAACGAACCAGTACGCGTCTACAACATAAAATAGCAAGTGCCGACATTCTGTTTATTCATGAATAAATTGTCTTGCACCGCTTCTCAAACTATGGCTCGCTAGATGTCGTTATGTCACAAGAAACATGTTTGCTATTAAGAAGTATGCACAAGCGCATATAATATGTATACCGTAAACTGGGGTTACATTGATCAATTTAAAGTTAAACTTCAATATCTTCTAAAATTAGGCGTAAAAAAATAAAAATAGTAACATCAACTTTTTGTTATCTTTCTCGGTAAAAAAAATTTAAACGCTTAAAATGTATGAAGATAGAAAAATAAAACGTTGTGATCAAAGTTAAACTGACATTGGGGTTACTTTGATACCTTATGTTTTTTTGAGGGTAATTGAATGTAAACCCTTACAGGAGTACTTTCTCGTAAGGAAATAAATAAATCCGTTCGCAGTATCAAAAGTTACAAACAATTTACGGCGTTTTGGGGTTATTTTGATCAAATATTTGTGATCAAAGTAACCCCGAAATATAATAAAAAAACTTCAATATTCAACTTTATTAAAAACAAAAATCAAACATTGAAGAGGGAACAATCTTCTAATAAAATAAACAGTCAAATGGATAGACATACCATAACCATACCTGGGATAACTCGGGTCATTTATACGAAAGTGATGTAGCAAAATATTATATCGACTAAAAATATATATCGATGTTACTGTGAATGACAACATCAAAATGTTATTCGGCATAAATAAATATCAGGTACTTACTCTTCAATTAAAATAAAAAATAACTTTAAACGGGTAGTTACGCGTTCATTTTAAAATAGTTTTCAAAATATACAATTAATGTTAAAATATCATTATTTAAATTTCGAATTTTGTAATGTAATTTTGTAATCGAGAATGTTCAATAAACACATATTTTATTAAAATTATATCGACATCTTTTTAATCGATATCAAATCCCTATAACTTGCCCCCAGTTATCCCAGGTATGACCATAACCAATTATACGTAAGATTCTGATCAATGTGACCCCATGTAGGTGATCAAAGATACCCCATTGAATAAAAACAATTGTTATAAGTACTTAGTTTGAATTGTAGACCCTAAAACGTCATATTTGTATACCTAAACACACTTGTGACAAGTTAATTGTGATTAAGAACCCTTTACCTCACTACCCTTATTGTTAGTTTAGAAGTTATTTTACACACAAAAATAGCAAAAAGTATACACATACATCCGTAGTACGTTTCCATCGCATGTATTCATTTACTATTATGTTAATGTGCAGTATCTTTAACTCCCTTATGCCCCATCGTGCAAGCGAGCCACGATGTCTCTGCGCTCGTCTAAATTGCATTATTACTGGTTTTGCTTCTTCAATACGGGGTCCAGTGTATAGCTTCTAAAGCTAGTTCTACTACATTATGGAAGTTATGAGAAAGAAATGCTCAAAATTGTTTTGGAACCGGGAATTGCATCTATTTTGTAATAGAAATTCCCATTGTCAGCCTCCGTAGCCTAGTTGGTAGTGACCCTGCCTACGAAGCTTCGAAACCCGGCGAGGGCATTATTTGTGTATTTATTTATCACAAATATTTGTTCCTTGGTCATGGCTGTGTATGTATTTAAGTATCTATATGTATCTATGTATTATATATATCGTCGTCTGGTACCCATATCACAAGCCTTATTTGACCTTACCGTGGAACTGGGTCGATTTGTGTAAGATGTCCTAAGATATTTATTTATTTTATTTTATCTATTTTATATGGATGTATTAAATATTTAAGCTACTTAGTGCATTTCATATATTTACATAGTAATGTGCTACATTTCGAGAATGACATTGATGGCTCTTCTTTCTCACCCGCATTCATATAGTACAGCTATGTAAGTTTACCGTGAAATTGGAAAAGTGTAAAGGCCATTGGCAGGATAAGGGAAAATCTTGTGCCTTAGCCGGCATCCGGCTCTATCACACCCAGGATAGCATCACAGATGTGACAGAGACAGATGCGCAAAAGTTACGGAATCCAATTTCATGGAGTACATATTCATATTTAGAATAAGTTTTCAAAATGCATCAGAAATGAAAAAGGTAATTACATAATGGAGCTATAAAACGACTCACAAGCAGGAGTCACTTTAAAAGATCATCATTAAAACATTAGTCCAAATCCCTTTAAGAAATCTGAAATAAAACCTTTAAGCAAATGCCGTTTCAAGCAAGGTCTTATCTCTGTACATAATTAATCGGGCTTACCTTTCTCCGCTTTTTTAAGAGCATGCAAATTAAGCGAATTTTCTTGGAGCATCCGGTGTAACAGATGACGACTCTCCCAGGATGTGACAACGGGGCGGCCGACATTGGAGACAGTTACAGTGGAACACTTTCATAAAACATACCAACGAGTACTCCTGTCTAGTATCTACAAAGCCGTGTTTTTCAGTCTTCAGTGGCATTGGGTGGGGCACATTGCACGTAGAACCGACGGCTATTGGAGCGGAAAGGTTTTCGAGTGGCGAACACGTACCGAAAGACGCAGCGTAGGTAGATCTCCACAAGGTGAACTGATGTCTATTACTCGCTTGTTGCGGTTGGCGCAGGACACCAGTAATTGTGGCAATCTTGGGGGAGGCGTATGTCCAGCAGGTGACATCTTTCGACTGATGTGATGAGTACATAATCTTACGGATTGAATGTACGTTCCACGGATTCTTATAGAAGTCTTGCATTGGACATTTGATTCGCGATACAAATTACCAAACACTGCTGTGGACGACCGCTACGAGCGCTGCTACGGTCTTTGGTACGATTCAGTTATCCCACTGGAGTCAGCTAGGGGCGCATTTTCAATGTGTTTATACATACATGCACTATATTGCAGAAGCACTGAAATTCGACTACTATAGTCACCGGAATCCTCGACGAGTCGATCAACTTGCAATCGCACAAATTCTAAATGCGGGCCGAGGGTGAAGTAGTAAGCCAAGATAAAACTCTCGCTGCGCTGCGTGTATCTATGGCGAAGCCCTAAGAGCAAAAGAGACAAGTTGACGATTGACGTAACAAAATATATCAAAGTTGATGAAGCGCCTGCTGTCTTCTTTGTCTCTTTCATTTGAATCGTCTGCTCTTTTGATTAGATTTATTAAAACCCGAGTCATTATTGCCATGAATATAAATTGGACTAATTTGGCATTACCTTCACCCAAATCTCTGTCAAACAGCAAAGACAGGGTTTAAAACGGACGGTAACGATGCAATGTTTTACTATTGGGAGTGATTCTCAAACAGAACAACAAGTGAATTGAAGCTGTTTACCCTGACAACCAAAGCCCTTACGACGGCAGCAAAAATGAACTTTTCACTAGTGCTTAACGAAATATCGACTACTTATTCTATCGACATCCATATGAACAATTATAAAATTTGAAATTTATACATTAAATTTATTATGTTTCCCTAGTAGTTCCACTTCTTTCCCATATGAAAAAATAATATAAGATTCTGAAAATTAAAACACTAACATTTTTGGTCAACACATTCTGATACCTAGTTTTTGTGAATAATTTTTAAGTAAGAGTAATTTTAACAAGAGCACTTTGAAATTTAGAACGATAATTGAATATCCCTGGTTTTTAGGCTTTAATTTTGGTTTTGTAACTGTCCTATGGTACATGGTATTATTGACATATGATTGTTTATCAATTTTAGATCGCAATGCCTCTGATTACGTACATACGGTTGCATAAATTAGTATTGATCAATACATTTCTAATTCATAAAATGTTGGTATGGATGTCGATAGAATAGTCAATATTTAACTAAGCACTAGTGACAAGTGCATTCTTGCTCCCGTCATCCGAGCTTTGATAACAACACGCCATCATCAGCTTTTATCTCAGGTCACTACTGGACGTATGCCTATTAACTATGAGTATCATCACATTAGTGTGTGTTCACTATGATGATAACGTTAGTGTTAAATTCCGGAAGAAAATGGTTTTCATCTCTAAAAATTACCGTTACCCGGGCTACCGCGAGCAACGTAGGTTTAAGGGCCTTATCACACTTGCGATTTAGAAGCGAGGCGAAAGCGAAGCGAGCGCGCAGCGTGATCGTTGCGAGCCCGTAACCAATTCGCCGCGAGTGCGTTGCGATTTGGCCGCGATCGCGTAACGAATACACTGCGCAGCCGTCAGTAAATCGCTCAGAGTGATCTGAGTCTTAGACAGTCACTAACAAGATTTATTATTACATAATCGATACCAACTCTTGACACGGCGAACTCGGTGCGCAGTCGCGGCGTATTCGTCACGCGGTCGCGGCGTAATCGCGACACCATCGCGGCGAATTTTTTGCGGGCACGCGACGAGCACGCTGCGCACTCGCTTCGCTTTCGCCTCGCTTGTAAATCGCTAGTGTGATAAGTCCCTAATAAATACAATTAAATACATGTTATTTGTATCTCTCTTTGATCACGGGCCTATAAATCCCGGTCTTTTGATAGGCTTGCGCGGGGATACAGATCCAACACGTAGAGGCCCTTTGGAGAAATTTGCTGTGTTTTCCACCTGCTGCAACCCATTCACGGGCACAAAAATAGATATCCGTGAACCGGTCCCAGCAGGCATATAGAGGCTATTGGAGATTATATGGAAAAGACTAGTGGGTTATGGTGATGAAGGTTGGATGGATAAGAGATGGAACTATAGAAGAGAGGTCCGGACACCTGCCATAACAATGATTTCTCTTTGCTATCGAGGCAGGCGGTGACTTGCCGCCGACTAAATGGGCCCCCGTAAATGCCGTCACAAGAGACAGCCAGGGGCAACACCGATGTAGGCGGCTCAGGAGTGTAGAGAGGTGTACACCGCTTTCTGCGCAGTGGCTTGACGGCCGCTGCACCAACTCGCGACTTACGCAAATTTACACTTCCACACCTGGAGCATATAGCTCTGACGACTCCTCTCTGGACGGCCAGTTAAGGCAAGCCAGAGCTGAGAGTCCTACGGGTCCCCTTGGGGTTCCACTCCGACCGACGAAGACACGCCGGAGGCGGGGACCCTGACCAACTCTCGGGAGCACTCGGGTCCGTGGGGTCGTTACTCCCCAACAGCTCGCCACAAGCTGCCCTGCGGCCATGTTATTATTATTATTGCGGCATTATTAAAACAATAAATTATTATTATTTACAAATGAATACTATATTGGTATGTAAAATACCAATATAGTAAAAGTAGTAGTAATTGTTGCCGTGTGGTGACGGCAGTAAGAATACATTTGTCACCACCCCAACTCCTCCTGCGGGTGTCGTAAGAGTCGACTAAGGGATTGAAGTGTCACTGACTATTCTACAAAACTGATGATGGGCAGCAGCGTCATCATAGTGGACACATTACTGCGATCGCCAATCCGCTTGCCCTGCGTGGCGATTATGGGTATTTACCTCCTAATGCGTCTATACGCATAGTTAAAAGGAGAGGCCTATGTCCAGCAGTGGACTAACATAGGCTGATGATGATGTAAAATAGAATCAAACGATCCTAAATAGTCCATTCTAAATCTAGAAATAGATTCTTGTTGCATTGTACCTTTTTAACGTTAATTTGATTTAGGTACATTAATAAGCTATTATATCCAAAACTATGAATTTAATATTTTATTAAAGTATGAACCAATAAAATTTATAACGTATCGAAGACAAACGTTAACTTAAGCTGTTGCTATATAAAATGCTCGTAAGTCTGAAAACGGAAATACGTATCCAACGCATTTGGAGCCGCGCCTAAATGTGTTTGTTTTTCTATAAAAAGGGCCGTTCATCACAATCCTAATGTTAAAAGGATCCGCGATACAGTAAAGCACCCTCGTGTACAGTCAGCATTAGGATTTATCAAGCAAGTTCGCTTTTAGGGGCGATTGCAGAAAAATGCACTTTGTTATCATTACAAATAACACGATAGCGTCAATCAATAGGGATGATGACTGTAACTAAAATAAATTATTTAACATTATGCACGACATAATACACGAAGAAATTATTACTAAGATGTAGATTGCAGTAATTTTTGTACAGAGCTTAAATTTAATAAATTGAAAAGAACTTAAAAGAGTAGGTCATTTGGCAGTACTCAAACGTGACGTCACTTTTGAGTATTTCATATAAAATTCCATAGTGGTGATCGTTTTGACAGTTCGAATAAAGATGCTGATTTGACTTGCCAGTCATCATGCGTATTGTGTTACGAAAGTTAGTCAAACTAGTTATATGGTATACTCTGTCCAATAACATTTGGCAGAAGAGAAAGACAATTTACAAAATGCTGGTGCAGCGTATTGTTGTTTTTTACAGATAACTTGAATTTGGCGGCTTTTTTTCACCGACAAAATTTTACTTAGTAACACAATAATTATGACGTTAATTTTGTTTTCTGCCCTCCGGCCGGCAAACAGAACATTGCCCGTCGCTGCACTAAACTAAGTTGCCGCCCGAGACATTTCCCGCTTAAACGACGTTGGCCTGTAATCTACCATTTCGTTACAGGCCTTTGACTCTGTTTTTTTTTTTGCAATCGACCCTTTATATTTTTTTTTAAGTTTACTTGTCATGTTTAACTAGGTACTTTTTTTCAATACATTGCGTCTCATTCACATTCGTTTGGATCAAACGTCTCAATCGGCTCATTGCCTCATTCGAATCACGAGTGGGAAAGAGAACTTGAGCGAGTGAGCGAGAAGAATGTTAAATTTTCGATGAGCTAGTAGACAAGTTGAATCTATAAACAAATGAAGATGCATTCATTTATTTCATTCAATTATGAACGTCATAATTATGTAAACGTCTAATTTATAGAGTGTACGTACAGAGACATTAAATAAATCAAGATAATGGAATATCATGCATGGACATGCTTATACAAATCGCCCTAGTCCCACGGCAAGATCAATTAAGGCTTGAATTGTGGGTAAGGGAGGAAATAATGACTGTAATAGACATTAAGGGGTGTACCGATAAAAAAAACTGTCAATTTCAAATGATAAAATCGGATCGATATAGTTATGTAACTATAATTTATGGCTTTGGACATTAACCCACAGCCACACTCTATAATATATTAAATATGCACAAGCTACTAAAGTGGCTACTAACACTTTATCGTATACTAATACTTCATAATCTAACGAGAATTCACTTATCAGGGTGTAATTTGACAGTTTTTTATAAATAAAAATGTACGACCCAGTTTTAATTAAACATTCAAGTCAAATAAATTTACTAATTAGCAGTTTATTACACATTTTCCACAACTTTATTCCGTTGATTGTAACGAAAGAAATCTCCTGAGATTTACGACTTTTTTGTCAACTTTGTATTTATATTTTAAAACTAATGAAGGTGACCTTTTATATAACTATGAGAATCGGCTTGTAACTTTAGATTTTCGGTTTGATTAGTCCACAGACAACATAACCTCTATAGGTTATCATAGGTTACGTTGTCTGTGGATTAGTCATTTATTTAATACGACGTTGACTCAATAAGCAGTGTAACTCGCGCTTACTAGTAATTTCAAACCACTTCAGACTGCTGGTTAGTGTCGACAAATCAAAATTACGTTTTCAAAGTTTGAACTGGGTTCCTCAATGAAGAAAGAGAATATTTCTCATTTCAAGTTATCTCACCTGCAGCGTGGAAGGAAATAGTTTGTACATTCCATTTCTTTGATAAATTGTTGCTTTCTCAAAACGCTTACAATTTACTTTGACTGAATGAAGATAATATAGATAACGAGCTGCAAAGAGACATTGCGCCGAGTTGTCACGACAGCAAAAATACATTTGTCATCCCAACTCTTTCGACGTGTGTCATGACAATCGAATAAGGAATTGAAATGTTGCATCATCATCAGCCTATGATAGTCCACTGCAGGACGTAGGCCTCTCCTATTAACTATGCGTATAGACGCATCAGGAAGCAAATGCCCATAATCGCCACGCTGGGAAAGTGGTTTGGCGATCGCAGTAATGTGTCCACTATGATGACGCTGGTATCCATCATCAATCTTTTATCAAGTAATGATCAGTGACACTTCAATCCCTTAGTCGACTCTTACGACACCCGCAGGAGGAGTTGGGGTGGTGACAAATGTATTCTTACTGGCGTCACCGCACGGCCCATGGTTCCTGACTATTAATTTATTGCATATTGAGAATGGGCAGCAAGATGATGCCATAATAGTGGACACACTAATGCGATCGCCAACCCGCTTGCCCAGCATGGCGTTCACCTCCTGAAACTACTCAATCAGACTTTGGACCCCCATTTCAACCTTGTAGGAGGTGAATTTTGAAAATTCCTTTCTTATACTCGTAGAGCTCCCCTACACCATATAAAGAATCTACGTGCCAAATTTGGTGTCCTTAGGAACAGCGGTTTAGACTGAATGTCAGTCATTTTCTTCTTTTATAGATACGGACGGAAAAATATGTCTCGCTCTTATGTCGCCTAAGCTTGTGTCTGATAATTTTGCAGTCTTCGTGGTATAATATAATATAATTGACGGTGTCTGTACAGCCTACATCCTCATGAATCCATGATGGTGATAGGCTCATACATTGTACATTAGGCGGTAAACTATCTGTGCATATCAATTATCTACTCTATGCCTCAAGCTTCAAGTAGGTATTTCCAGATTGAATTATGTTAGTCTGTTTGTGTTAGCAAACTTCCTTTATCTGCTTGTCAAATGGCCGACGTGGCCGATTGACACTTTAACCTCAAAATTCTCTGTTGCTGATCCAAATCCCTTGCGGGCTGGAGTGTTCACAACGCTAACCCTTTATGTTATACAGAGTGTAAGTCTAATACCGGCGAAGCTCTTAACGGGTGTTAGTTTACGACATAATAAGTACATTAAAATAACTTTTACTTAAAATTAGAACAACAAAATTTCCCATACAAAATAATTCGGCGCGCAATGTAGAGCAACATACGCGAGTTAAGCACTCGTTGACAGCTAATTTCAAAAGCAGATGACATAACTGCCATATCAACAATAATAAATGTTCACATCTATATTGCTGCTTCGAGAATCTTTTAAAAAATCTGTGGGGTCATAATTACGAGTAACTTTAAAAAAACCTTGTAATCCCTGATAACACTAATGAATCCCATGCCTGGTTTAATTAATCGCCCGTATTAGATTTACACACTGTAGATTATATCTCCTAGATATCACAAGTAGTACAAATCATAGTGATGGTTATATATTTATAACAATATAGAACTCATAATGCATTAAATTTTGAAGCAAGTTTCAAATTATTATTAATTTATTTTGCCGTAGCTCCGATATAGTTATCTAACAAGTCGAATCGTCAGCACTCACTATGACTTGCACATTCTGTAATAATAATTTATATGATTTGTTTATTTTGTTTTCCTTCACCGAAAGCTAATGGTAAATATCATCTGATATTCCGTACATAAGTTTCGGAAAAACTCATTGGTACGAGCCAGGGTTTGAACCCACGACCTACGGAATGAAAGTCAAACGTCTAAACCACTGAGCCACCACCGCTGCATACATCCACGAAGTAATTCAAAGGTGTATGTGAAGTTCCCAACCGCTTCGGGCCAGCGTGGGGACTATAGCCCAATCCCTCTCATATATGAGAGGAGGCCTGTGCCCAGCAGTGGGACATTATATAGGCTAAAATATTATTATATATTTTTAATTTGTTTATAATAATTTGCTTATATGAATATGATACAACAAATAATTCGCGAACGCGATCTGATAAAAAAAGTATAAGTATCTACATATTATATTATTATTATGAGTAGGTACCTAATTTACTCTCACTCCGATGCCTTGAATTTCCCATAAATTTAAGTATGTACGATAATTTTATTGAAGAGAAAATAGCCACTTAGGAAGTTACGGCGCATGTGACCAGATGAGTGCATCTTGGGAGTGAACCACTGCAATTAGCTGTTATAGTCTCATAACATGACGACATGTTTCTTGAAATATTTAACTTTACGGAAGCCAATTACAACCTGGGTCACATATTGTCTAGAAAGTGAGGCAAACAGCGAAATTGTTAATTGTAACTTTATAAAACGCGACCTTGAATGAAAAAGGACCCTTTTTCATTTAGAAAGTGCTACTTTTCCTTTCGTCACCACTATTTTTGTTACATACGTATATCAAAATCAGCCAAAAGTAGTTCATACTTACATAAATACATATTTTACACAATGTACCTATACCTACGTTAAAAATAAGCGCAGCTATATATTTTACACCGAGAATGTAGTCTTATTTATTGACTCATTCCATTCAAAATAATTAGTATTTTCAATTGTATCATAATCATAAATGTATCTACCCTAAATCATGATTTAAAACTTTTTAATTGTAACTTAAACAAAAAAATATCATCATTCAACATTTCTGACATTTTGAGTCTGAAAAGGTATAGATAGAAACCTTGAAAGTCATACATAACAAAAAACCTATGAAATTTGTTTTTTTAAATCTCATTTATTAACCTAACTGGTTAATAAATGAGATTTGAGATTTAAGCATAATAATCTTTACAATTTAATGGAAACATTACCTAGTTCAAATAATTGCATTTAGTTAAATTAATCCTATTTTACATAAGCTCTTTAATTCCGAAAGTTCTCTTTTAATATTTGGCTACGTATTTTTCGTTGCTTTGTGAATAAATTTTGCAATATTAAAACGTTATCACATAGTTGGAAAAAGTGCTTAAAAGTTTAATTAGACACCAACTCTCTGTTATTAAAGCTAGTTATTATTTTTAGCTAGACTAGAGTAAAAAAAGATAATTTTGAAATATAAATTAACCCTTGGCTATTCTAGAACCATATCATACTGCATACTGACAACTAGTTAGAGATTTTTTACCATTTGATTTATGATATCAGTTATCACTATGACATGGTTGCCAAGTAGCCGAGTTGACTTTGTTGTCAAGTCCGTAGCCGTAGTGGTTAGTGACGTCATACTCGTATAAGCAAGAGTTCAAGTACTAAGGAATTTATTTGTGTGCTTATCGAATTTACTTTTGAGCTCTAATTGTTTTCTACCTATCTAGTAATTATACACCGTAGCCGGTTATGTAGGTACACATACTGGGACATGAAGGTACGCTGAAAATTGTTTATAGACTGTTTTGGTAAAAAGAGACTTAATTTTATTTTTAATGGTGAGTTATAGTGCTTTCATAGATTTTGAATGACAAACATCTAATTTTGAAGGTAAGAACCTCAATAGGTACCTACCTACATAATTTTAGTAATTTTACCCTATTCCTTTCATCTGAGATAGTATATTACTTTAATAATTTATATTTGAGTAGGTTCGATTCCCAGACGAGGCAAGTAATTTTTTGAAAATCTGTGAATGCAGCAGTGCTAATTTCTAAAAATAACATAGTCTTATTTCAGAAAAAGACTCTATCTACGATATTTAAGGTGCTTTTCCTTCATGTTCCGTAGTTTTGAGACGCCCTGTATAACCTACTAGTAATAGTGACTCTTCCACGTGTACAAACGTAGCGTGGTCTACGACATTATGACACGTAGCGCGCTTACGCCGATTGTGCTACGAACGTGTAGAAAATCAGTAGGCTTAGCACAGGATTAGTGCGACAATAATTATTTCGCCGCGAGATAGACTATCCATCCCTCTTTTATTCATATAGTTAGTAAAAGATAGAAAATCAATCTCGCGGCGACATACTGACATACCAATCATGTGCTAAGCATATTGGTCGCCTCGATGCAGACAACTCAGCGCAAATAGTCGGGGGAAGAAAAGTTTTTGGTCGCATTAAATCCTACAGTTTCGGAAGCTTTTTCTAATGAATTTTTAGGGTATACAGATTCACACCATGCCATAATCCCCAGTGCCGCGCGAGAGCTTCTCATCCAGTCGAGGACTTGAAGGTCAATAATTGGAACAGCACGTTCAATAATTTCTACCCTCGAGATTATGCATTCATTCTATTGTTTCAGATGATTTATAATTAAGGAAAAAAAAATCCCCAGTTTTTTCGTAAAGCTTATACAAAAAAAACTATACCTTAATTTTTTTTTCCTTATTTGATAAAAAATATAACTTACAAAATCTTGCGCAATTCGAAAATTTGGTCATTGGACCAAAATAAAGATATAAACGTCTTAGTAACTTTTCTCCGCGGTGACACAGTTGCATCTATTTTTTTTTTCACTGTTATTATTTTATTTTGATAATAAGACATTTCAATGAAAACGTACAGCCACGATGATCTATTTCTTAGATAATATGTTTATGAACACGCAAAATAAAAATAAAATATTTGAAATATATTAAGTGCTTTACGAGCAATCGACATTAACAGCTATAATCTTAAAACGAATATTTTTTAAATCCCGCCTTCCCGCGCATGTGCCTACGATACGTGTGCGGCGATGCCGTGCGCTGTGCGTGAAAGAGAGAGGTATAGTTATATATACAGGGTGTGGCCAATAATAGGAGCTTTAAATTTAAGCGATGAATCTTTGGACTATACGCAATTACTTAGACCTTATCATAATGCTTCAAAGTTAACCAACTCTGAGATAGCACTTCAAAGTTGCAATACATAATCAATGTATTTGACCATCGTTAAATTGTCGTTAACGATCGTTAGATGTCTTGGTACAAGGTGGTTTCTTGGTACCGAGGCGAAGTTTCATAATCTACTCAATCGAAACTAGTTCTTAAGCCTAGGTATAAAGAACAACTAATCGCGTGAGAACACGTTTATTTTGACAAGTTTGTTTTAAAATTCTCCAAAAAGATGCCCTAGCAACAAAGAGGTTTTTACTTTATCATCGGAAGTTAACAATGACACCTCGAAAAAGACAGCGAGCCTAGCACATCTTGGGTTTGATTGCCGCTCGCGAAATTGTCGCGGCTACTCGTCTCGTTTTGATTGTATTAATTAAAAAAGCCGCGAGAAGGCCGTGAGTGACTATCAAACAAGATGTGCTAGACCCACCAACGACTGTTTTGTACTGTAGAGGGGTGCCTGTCGTGTCGCATAACGTCGATTGTCCTAAAATTTTTTGGCCGAGTATGTTTGGCATAATGTTAAATGGCATACTACTTGTTTAGCCTACTTAATTTTGCGCATACACGTTTAAAATACCTGCACCATATTTATTCTAATATTCATTACACGAACGTCAAATGACCTAAAGCATAATAATCCTAATGTTCATTGTAATAAATATTGTTTTCCCTACTACTCGAACTGTCAATTTTCACTGCGCCTACTTTTATCATGTCCGAAATTTCATTCAAAAAGGCATTTTAATAACAACATGCAAAACATTTGAACAACAGGGTGAATGGTTAAAAAAATATTCAAGTAATAAACTAGGGTAAAACCGACGTGGATTGGTTAGGTTTCGAAGCTAGGGCGAAGTGAATGGCGTAGTCTTTAAATACTTAAGTATTTTTAATCAATTGTTTACACATCCTCATACTTACAAAACCAAAAAAAGGGGGGGACGGGGGGCGAAGCCCCCACCAGGGGGGCTCGGGGGGCGTAGCCCCTCGCATTAAAAAAGAAATAATCTGAACCTTCCCCTACCTTAACCTGGATAGGTTGGTTAGGTACCTTTTATCCCTTAGAGCGGAAATAGAAGCCCCGCGCAGCGGGGCTTCGTCGACCGGTTCTCAGGTCAAAATTGCTCACTTAAATTATTTGGACAACAGGACTAATTATTCAGTAATAATTAAGTATAAGGAATCAAAATTTTTTTTTTAATTAGTTAAAGGTAGGTAATCACTTTTATTACATTAAATAGTAGGAACATCACCATTATGAACAATAATTTTTCGATACATATACATTAGACACAAAGATCATTAGGACAAACCATATTTAGGAACAACCAAGTTAGGATTAACAATTTCGTCATAACAAAAATATGCGCAACAATGTTTATGCCATACATTTTTCGGCGTAAAGTTGTTATGCGACAAATTTTTCGAAATAAAAACATTATGCCACCCGATATAGACCCACTGTAGAGGTTTTGATTTTTATTTGAATTCCAACAAATATGTTATACCTACTAGATTGTGCACCAAAAAAACATAATTTAGCAAAAACGAGACTTATTTCAACACTAGGTCCTAGAGTAGATATTTCTTTATAAGCTAGGAACGGTCCTGGCGAGAAGTTTACTGCTGCTAGGGTGTCCTTGTGTAACGTCTTGTCGGATACCTAAAACAATCTTTTAGACTAGAAGAAATGGTAGAAAACTTTTTAATAATTACAATCGAAAAGAGGTGGGTGTCTGCCAGTTGCTGTCTAACACAAGATTTGCTAAGCCGCACATGGCATATTTATAGCAGTCCCTTTGCTTTACCTAAGACAGGACAGTTATAAGGTAACCATAAAAACATCAGTTTCGGGTAAAACCGTGATCGGTCATTGGTTAATCAAGCTTTGTTATGAAGTAGCCATAGCGACGTCCGCATCCGTGTAACTCGCGGGATCGGTCATTGGCCACCCGAGTTTTGTTATAATGTAACCATAGCAACGTCCGCATCGTTGTTGAACATAGTTCGGCAAAAGTCGTTGATAACGAATCAAGCTTTGTTGTAATGTAACCACAGCAACATCAGCATCCGTGGAATTCGCGGACTCGGCCATTGGCTAACTGAGTTTTGTTATTATTTGACCATAGTAACGTCTACGTCATTGGTGAACAGATTTCGGCAAAAGTCGTTAATAACGAATCGATCCCGATCAGTACTGTGTACCGACTAATTTACGAACTGTAACAAGTGACTCAACAATCCCGGTTCGCGACTGTACCTTCTGTTTGACAATGACAACATCACTCGGCCTGTCCTTTTCTTTTTTCGTCTCTTTTTAATCAATATAGTCCAATAGGGACGGGTAGCCACGAGAAAGCCGAGTGTTTCAGTCACACACAAGATATGCTAAGCCCCCGGATACTTACACAATCGTTTTATAAGCCATTTGTCCCGTGTTTTGTTTGGCCATGGTCATTTCAATAGAAAGGGACACAATTCTGACAGGAGTCATCTCACGAAGACCGTTTTTGTATTACTCTTTAGTGCACAATTTAGTAGTGGTATCTTTGCATTCGAAGCCATAGACCATGCAGTTGTAAATGCGAACTTTTTTATGTGAAGTCACTTTCTCTACTATTACAACATAATGACAATTTACGTCAAGTTGTTATATCAAAACATTACCAAAAATAATAAAATAAATTATAAAATTGCGAATTGCGATGCACACGAAGCACATAATTAATAAGAAAAGTAAGCCAATCATTGTGTAAACGACTTGTCAACGAATATTATCTGAGTTGATAATAGAACCAAGCACTAATTGTTGTCATCTCAAAGCAACGTATACCAAATGCAGTTCTGACTGTGACCTGTGGGTTTTCACTTCCAACCAGATTAACAGTGAAATTCTTTCTTAGTTTCGACAAGATCCTGTTCTCAGTACGTGCTATGTCGTGTCAGAGTGGAGTCAAATAAAGAAGCAGATCGTATCGTCGACATCATCGTAGTCGTGCCTGTCTACAAACTCAATTAATTTAAGTGCAAGTTGAGTGGTTAAGAGTTCACCCGGTGAGATATGTGATTAGTGCACTATTTTTGTTGTAACCGTTTACTTAATAAATTGTTTTGAAGTCACTTTATGGCGTTTTACTAATTTAGTTATTTCGTCAGTTCACACCTGATAATTGAGATTGTGATCTGTTACGTAATGTTGAAAAAAGTGACAAAGTAATCAATAAGTAGATAGGTATGTTTAATAAGCAATACTGATTCATTTAGATTCAATAATACGCGAAACCGATAGTACCTAAATGTCAATGTCAAATGTTCGACTGGACACATAATGTCTGCAGTACATTGCTGGGTCGATTAACTTAAATATAGAAAGATAAAATATATAAAATTTATTTTTGTTTTTAATTAATTAAATCCATTTGGAGTTAATTACTGATTAGTTAAAGGGTCTATGTTTTCATTTATTGCTCTTATTACAGGCCACACCCTGTATACATTTTTGAATAATTGTAACACCTCATTTTGCGTCGGGAATTAAATACAGGCCCCTATTAGGTTACAAGTTGTATAGGTGCCTACATTTTTAATCGTCAGTTTAAAAACTGCTTAATACCTATTTATTTTACTACTAATTTTTATTTAAGAGGTTTCTACTTCCTTCCTACGAAATTCCTTCTGTAATTTGACGCACCGTCCTGTCTACATAGTACCCCACCTACGTTTATCCGCTGCCCTGTGGCCGGCCGCGCATTTATGACGTCAGCGCCGCTCCGATTTATTTTAACAATAACCATTTCGAAAATTGTAGGAAATGCTTAGAGTATACATAGGGGATTTTTTTGGTATTGTGCCACAACTAATTATTGACAAGAGGTACATTAAAAAAATAAAATGTAGAATTAATGCGCCTGCACGTAAATCAGTTAAAACTGTAAAAAAAATAGTTAGCATTGAGTCACTGACGTAATTTTTTCTTTGGATGAGTATAATAATTGTCGGGTCATTATAGTAAAAAATCACCATTTGTTTAATTTCTGTTTGATTGTTATGAATTTTAAAAATAATTTTATTTTTTCTGACTATATCTACGATTATTCAGTGGTGACTTTTTAACACGTTGAACGCCACGCCAAAAATGTAGTCTTTCCATTGGAGCCACAGGGGTCACCGGTGAGCCTAACCATGTTGAACCATTGGGGCCACGGGGGTCACCGGTGAGCCATCGCGAGCCTTCATTTCAAACCTGTTTTACAGGCCACCGTTCACTTATTCCATCCAAAAACGTATGCAGGGTGAGCCGTGTGGCCCTAGAGAAGATACAAATTGCCTTGGTTCTTTTGTACTGTAAAGGACTTATGATTTTTTCGTCATTTTGTGAACTTAGTTAGGGTTGGCTAACTCGTCATAGGTAAAATATAGTTGAAGACTTGCAAATAAAGATTTTAAATATCGAGTTTGGTAAAAAAATAAACTAAATTAGTTTTTAATGTTTAGATTTATTTATTTACCTAATTTTAAGCATATAATACAACTTTTAGTTGTTTAAAAATAGGTAACGTCGTCGACTTACTCGCTATCAAGATGGCACTAAAGTTTAAAAAAGCTTGTATTCTTGAGCTTTTCGTAAAACAATTTATCACAATTGGCATAGTAAACTTAAAGGTATTTATTATAATTATAATTCTTATCAAAAGTAACAAAAGTACAAAATCATGATAGATAGTGAATTCTGTCATGGTTTGGCTCCGGAATTGTTTAGAAGGGAGCTACTTTTTAGATCGAGGGGGGCATTATCTCCAGATCGACGTCGACGGAGTTGCTATGGGTAGCCCTGTGGCACCGGTTTTAGCAAATAACTGGATGGAGCATTTTGAGGCCAGCATAGATCTGCAACCATGGAAGTGAAATTATGGAAGCGGTATGTCGATGATGTCTTCTGCGTTATGAGAGGTGGCAAGCATGAAGTTGAGCAATTACTCCAGTATCTCAATTCCATTCATACTAAAGTCAAATTCACATTATGAATTAGAATCGGAGCGTAGTTTGCCTTTTCTGGACGTGAAGGTGATAGGTCGAGATGATGGTTCTTTGGCGCACACTGTCTATAGGAAGCCCACACACACGGGCAGGTATTTGAACGCTCTGTCTCACCGGCAGATTCAGTCTGTGGTTAATTCTCTAAAGAACTTTGTGACCCTGAATTTCTGGAAATTGAGTTATCGCACGTTCAGGAGGTTCTGAAGAGAAATGGCTACATAATGAACAGACGGCAACCCAGACGAATATCGAGGAAGAAACATTCAGATGTTGTGAGGCGACCAGCATTTTTGCCTTATGACAGGGGTGTAACGGACAAAATAGGTACGCTTTCGAATAAGTATTCCATACCAACCGTTTATATGCCGTTATCAAAGGTGGCAGGGTATCAAAGGTCGCCTAAGGATGTTTTACCTTATCACACACCGGGCGTTTATAAGATCGATTGTAGCTGTGATAGTTCCTATATTGGGGAAACTAAACGCACCATAGCGGAAAGGGTCAAGGAACATATCACGGCTGTTAAAAAGCGTCAAACGAATAAGTCTGCTGTGGCCGAGCATTTGTTGGAGTCTGGACCTAACCACTTGAGCTCCATAACCCGAAAGTCCTCTCAACCGAGCGTATACATCATAGCCGAAAAGTATGTGAAGCTATTGAAATTAAGAAACATCGGAATTTTAATTAAAATGAGGGGCAAGGAATCTCGTCCGCGTGGAATCCCGTGATTTACAAATGTAAGCGTGGTGAAACATCCATTTTAAAGCCATTGGATGTTGTGAGTGTTGTATGTAGACCTAGTGACAACCCTAGCCTAGAAGTGAAAAAAGCTTAATTGTCGTTACAAAACTGACATCGACGATAACTTTTTTGTGAGAGTTAAGCTAATTGGGTGTCCCTAGATGTGAAAATGCCCGGATACCAGCCGTACTGATAGTTGCGAGACTTGCGAATGCGCAGGCAAATGCGGAGTGTGCGGGCTGGTGAGCCGCGGCGTGACCCCGCGGCCCCCGCGGAAGGAACTTCACAATTCCTTCCGTTCAGGCCACGCGGCTCACCGGTGAGCCTTTTAATGAAACTCGAGTTTTTATGACGTTTAAGCTAGTATCTCCTAATCTATTTTGCTAAATATAATATTCTGCATCCAAAATGACCAAAATCTCATTTTTGAGAAAATAGCCCATTACTCAATTTCACCATGGCCTCAACGGAAATATCGTGAAGGCTCACCGGTGAGCCGCGTGGCGTCCAACGTGTTAAAATATTGTCTTAAATATTCAGTTAGGCCCCTCGGATAATAAATCCCTACTGTAGGATTTATTGTTTCTTTTTATTAAACAATTAAATCTTAATATTGATTTTATGAAAAAACCTCCACACATTTATCAGGGATAATTAGATTCATATATTCACAAAACGATGTTTTATCATATTCCTGAAATAAATATACTGTAGGATTTAATGTAATTTTCTCGAACAAGTTAAAGTTTAGCTCCCGGACTAAAAGTAGCTGTACTCTGAGCTCCAGACCTAGCCAAGATGCCAATCTGCAATCGTATACGATAAGCGATAAGTTACGTGACCATAATAATGCATCGAAACGGTTACGTGACTTTTTGTACGAAGCTATAATTCTTGTACATTTCGCGCCTTTAGAATGATAGTGACTTAATTCAACATTTTGGAATTATTAATTATGTACTTAATTAAAAACGCCTAAAAGCTTAACATTCCCAGTTCGAAAAATTTGGATTAGGTCACTTTCATTCTAACGGCCCGGCCACGACATTGGTCTAAGGCGACCAGCGGCGAGCGAATCCATGAGTGGAAGCGGGATGCCGATATGGGTACGAGAGGGAGCACCATACGTTTTTCGCTAAGCCGGTTGCCTTAGATCGATGTCGTGGCCGCGGCGTAAAGGTGCGATTTATTACTTATTGCTTATCGTATACGACACAGAATGACATCTTGGCTAGATCTGCTGCTGCTGCGTTTTTAGCATAAATATTTTTTTTATTCCACTAACTTTTTTTGCATTTGGCCCAAATACCTCGGCCAGCGATTGCTAAATCGATATTGGAAATCTAAGCTCTAAACCTTGACACGCGCGTTGACGTAAAATATCTACGACAGTTTAATCGTTTCAGTGTGTTGTTTTGATTATGTTACTTGTCGCGTAATAATTTGTTCTGTCAATATCTATTGCAATTATTGCAAAATCTGATATTGCCACTCTACTCACTGAACTTCCTATCTGCAACACTCGCTGGATAGAAAAAAACACCTGTATCACCGAATACATATTAGTACAAGTACAAAAAACCATCTTTAAAAATTCGTTTAAAGACATAATGACTCTTGCTCCGTTAGTATTAAGTTCAAATTCCCACCGCGCGACGCAAAATGTCACATAGAAGTGCGCTCTCTTTCTATAGCGTAACTCGTATCTTTTCTGAAAACTAAGATTGCTTCCTTTTAAAAACTGATATACTCTTAATATTTAATTACTACCTCTCTTATATTGTTGTTTTTTTACTGTTAATTATTTTAATCAATTCTCTAACAGCGGTCGAATTAGTGCGTAGATAATATTCGACGAACAACATTCGCCATGAGGCCCTACTGATGGCCTCCTAGGGGTGGCTCTGACAGTTCGAACGAACGCGCTAGTTGGACAGGCCTTTTTTTTCGTGGGGATTTGCGTTACGCATACCATCTGGGCGCGGGGACGGACCCGGGTGGCTATGTGGGACTCCCAGGGCTAATGACGCCCTGGTCTACCCACTAAAACCCCACGGTCTGCCGCCAAGACGCTTTAAGGCGAGGTCGCGGGTACGCCTGGGCACACTTCGGCGACTAGTTGGACAGTCCTGCCCGTATTCAGAGTGAAAGAAATGTAACATTTCCATGAATTGATTCCTGTACATCCGAGTTTCAATAAGTACGAGTATAGCGACTTTATTTGATACATTACATAAATTGTTTCCCTTGAGACTATTTCCGCTTATTCGGAGACAGAACTGAAACCTCACTTGTGGCAGTTTCCGATTGTTTGGCGATGACAGTCAAATTACATCGAGTCAAATATTGATCCCGTTTGCTAGTCTCTGTGCCGCAGAATTGATTTATATTCAATTTGATTCAAGCTTTGTACATGTGTAGCGAGTTGCTTCTGAGAGCCTACCTCGACAAATAACCGTAAGAAGAATCTGTCTCTATCACTTTGTCAGCCTCCGTAGCCTAGTTAGTAGTGACCCTGCCTACGAAGCTTACGAGGTTCCGGGTTCGAATCCCGGCGAGGGCATTATTTGTGTATTTATTTATCACAAATATTTGTTCCTTGGTCATGGCTGGCTATGTATATAAGTATCAATGTGTATATATCTATTATATATATCGTCGCTTGGTACCCATATCACAAGCCTTAATTGAACTTACCGTGGGACTATGTCGATTTGAGTAAGATGTCTCATGATATTTATTTATTTATTTGATATTATTTTCCATAAAATTATTCAATTTTAGATCTCAGAATGTAAATTCACCTATTACTTTTTTATTGAAATATTGTTTCGTCTTCGGTTTCCTCAGCTCAGTTTTTTCATAGTCAGCATGTTTTGTTATGAATCTCGTGATATACGGCCGCGACGTGCAACGTGAAGGCTCCCTTTATTGCTTCATATCAAAGATTACTCCCGCAATAGATAGATCATGCAATACTACATTACTCACGCAATACTTTATGTCATATAAAGTATCACGTATGTCATACACTCAGATTAACAGCCGTAAAGCTAAAGCCATAAAATTGTTTAGCGACATCCAAAACCACCTAGACCTGGGGCCCGTTTCTCGAAAGCTTGTAACTTGTAATACAAGTGAAAATCTCTTTTTAACACTATTAATTAGATAAGAACTTCCGCTTGTATTACAAGTTACAAGGTTTAGAGAAATAGGCCCCAGGATGCTTAGCCAAGTTGCCAATAGCTAACGCTTTGTAGCGTATCGTAGTTTTCCTTCTCTGTCACTCTTTCTTATTAGTGCGATAAAGACAGTTATCTGCCTTTCGTTTACGATTGACGATTAAGCGTTAGCGATTGGCAACTTGTCTAAGCACCCAGGTATCTGGCTTAAATAACGTGACTATGTATGGTAAACCAGACCTGCGGACTGATTATCGATTGGAAACGATAACATTTATATTGATTTAAACTTTCACGATTATCACTCATATTTTAAAGACAAACGGGTCTTAATCGCGTAAACTTACGTTTAATTATATCCTGACTACTAGCTGATGAAATATGCAACTTTCTCCGTGTATTTATATTCAAGTCTACCTCCTTGTACCCGCCTTATACGTTTATGATTTCTATCTTATCCTTTACATATACTTGGTCTTCCCTCGTATGACCCAATCTACACTCCACTTCAATGAAAACCTTTCATTAAATCAATAATATAGAATGTTTAACTGATTTTACAGTACATTTTGTGAAATTCACCACTATTCCTTATACTTCTACAGCAAGGTAGGCTTTAGATCTGTAAAACACCCACATATCTCTGAAAACAATATGAAAATGGATTAAAGTATTTCGTCGATTGTGATATGAATTAATGTAACCACCAAAATGACGAAATTGAGTTAAGTATACCGTTCGACTGCAAATTTCCTGCTCTATCGAACGGTGTATATAAAATATTGATATCTAGAAAAAAATGTCGAATACGTTAACAAAAACTTTGCCATTTTATTAGGTTTCTACGTTTTTTATTAACGTATGTAAACGTTTCGAAAAAACTTTGACAATATTTTAACGTAAGTACGAAATTGTAAGTACAAAACACGTCCTTCCTGATGTACTCACCGTATTTTTATAAACGTCACTGCTGTAAGCGCCATCTGCATTGTATGGCTCATAAGCAATTTGGTTTCAATTTGTGAGTTACACTAAATTACGAAATCTACTTTTGATGATTTTCATTGATTTGTTAACGTATCTCCAAATTTTTTTGAAAATATTTAACGTAAGCACCAGCCATTTCCTGAACTATAAGTGTGGTCGCAGTTAGTAACTGTCTATCAAATAGACCTCTCAAAAATAAAATCAACAAGATAAACATCATTTCAATAGGATAATTAACTAAAAAGATACAACATACTTTATAAATGTCCATTTCGTTTTTTGGCCCTCCTGAAAAGTCGTCATTTGGTGGTTACATTAATTCATATTACAACTGACGATTTTATAACTTTAAAAACAAATGTTATCGTTAATATTTTAAAGACAAACGGGTCTTAATCGCGTAAACTTACGTTAAATTATAATTATCCAGACGTTTCGGGCATGACGTTGCATCCGTGGTCGCAGGCAGACTGGCAAGAGAATGTATCAACACCTTCGAGCTGCGCGGGGTTTTCGAACTACCCGCACTTGATCTTGATTATTCACTTCTAGGCTAGGGTTGTCACTAGGACTACACACAACACTCACAACATCCAATGGCTTGGCTATGTAAAGGATAAGATAGAAATCATAAACGTATAAGGAGGTCAAGGAGGTAGACTTGAATATAAATATACGGAGAAAGTTGCATATTTCATCAGCTAGTAACATCGAAAAGACTTAACTCTTAAATGTATGAAAATGGTGTACCTATAGGAGGTAGTCTATTCCTCATAGTGAATGCACGAGCCTCGGCAACCACTCGTAATGGCTACCTTTTTGTTTTATTGTTCTGTTCGCTTTGGATGATTTTTTATGTGCGCAACTCAAGGTGAGGTGTTGATCTATACGTCTTTATGTAATAGCATCTTAAACCCTTTCAACGCCTTTGGCATCTTAAAATACCACTGAAATAAGGACAACTAAAGGTGTCACGAAATATGCTACCATAATTACCATATACAATGCATTAGGTGTGCCTGTCAAGTACATTTAAAGAAAAAAACTACATTGCTACTCGTAAATTCGACACAAGCAAGGCATGGTTGTGTTTTCAAGCTTCCTTGTAAATCTGAAAGGTAAATTAATAAATAAATATCTTGGGACATCTTACACAAATCGACCTAGTCCCACGGTAGGTAAGCTCAGTTAAGGCTTGTGATGTGGGTATCAGGCGACGATATATATAATAGATAGATACATACAGATACTTAAATACATTAGACAGCCATGACCAAGGAACAAATATTTGTGATAAATAAATACACAAATAATGCCCTCGCCGGGATTCGAACCCGGAACCTCCAGCTTCGTTGGCAGGGTCACCAACTAGGCTACGGAGGCTGATGAGAACATTTCCATAAAAACACGATGGGAAAGGATCATTCACTAGATTCAGGTGCGTAGCCAAGACACAAAGCTCAAAGCTGTCTTTGTTGCACTTATAAAAAAGTGTGACACAAAGATAAAACTATGCTACTGAATGTGACTAATTTGGTATCTTGGCTACGCCCCACTATTGGACGAAAAAAAGAGAAAAAAAGGCCATTATAACAAATGCTATTCGATAGGAATTTGCTCAAGAGACAGAAAATTGTAGTGTACAATTTGTCTAATTTTTTACATCTTTTATGCCATTTCGTTCCGTACACATAGTGCGCCCTCTGTAATGTAAATGTCTACCGTTTAGTAAAGGTAGAAGCTCTACTAGTTTAGTAATGGGTTCATTTCAAACTATCATTAATAAAAGATCATTTTACTCCTGAGAACAGTGGAGTTAATTGAAAAGTACTTCCAACGAACGGGAGCATACAAGTTCGCTACTTCCGCACAAAACTTGTAGCCGCGTAGATACAGGCACATTAGCTTCGCCTTGAAGCAAAAGTTGATTTACTTGAGACAGTTTGAAAATCATATTTTATTCTATAAGAAATCTAGAAAAAAAAATTCTTACAAATCGACGTCAAAATTGACGGCGATCATAGAACCAATAATTATTTTATTACCGTAAAGAAACTTATTAAAGTGTAGGTAAATTTTAATATGCTTCGAAAATTATTTCCGATATTTCAAGTACCTATGGCATTGTACAATATCATCAAATATATAGGAGTGGCCAGGGCGCTCACAAATATTTGACCAGGATGCTTAGCCAAGTTGCTAATCGCTAACGCGTATCGTAGTTTTCCCTCTCTGCCTTTCGTTTACGATTGACGTTAGCGATTGGCAACTTGTCTAAGGACCCAGGCCTTTATTGTCATGGCGTTAGAGTGCATGTTCAGATATTTTTGAGCAACGTGGACGCTCCGATATATCTGATGGCGACTGTACAAGTACATGGGGTCGATCGCCGACAATAACTCTTTATACGTGATTAAATCACGTTTCGTTAATAAATGTGTGAAAATCGTGCACGTTGAAACCAGGATAATTATCATTTAGAAAAAATGTTCACATATTGTTATTGCTGGTGGTAGGATCTCGTGCTGGATCCGCCAGGATAGCTGCCACCGGTCTTACCCGTTAACCTGCCGCTAAATAGCAGTGTTTGCACTGCTGTGTTTCGGTTTGGGGGTTAGATAGCCGGTGTAATTACTGATATAGATAGAGGCAATCCATCAGGGTAGGCAACGCATAGGCGATTTTTTGATCGCTATGTCCATGGGCCTCAGTTCCTGCTTTCCATCAGGTGAGCTGAGAGCTCGGTTGTCTACCTTCGTCACATAAAAAATAATAAAAAAAATTCGAGCAGAAGGTACGAAATGATAAAGTATAATAGATCGGTATTAAAAGGAAATATTCGAAATTACTCTAAAATACTCTAAATTGAACAATTCAAGCCAATTAGGGCTCACTGTAGATTTAGGAGTGGTTACTTAGCTACTAAAACATTGAGTGTTTTAATTTAAAGTTTGTAGACCTATTAATTTTAAATAGACTTTTAGAATATTTTTGACAATATAAATGTGTTGTTAAACTTGTTTTGAAAGCCAATCTCACCTGAAACCTAGGATAAAGTTCATTAAAGTTCTTCAAAAAGTTTAATGTATCATTCGAAAACTCTTTATTTTGTACAAAGGATTATCAATTATTGCCTTAATGAGTACCTAACTAAAATTAATTCAAGCTTATAATTTTGTCTAAAAATTAGAATCAATTTTATCTTCAAAACTTTTACTTTTAAATAATTTGGTATTTTCAAGATGAACATACAAGATTGATTACATTTCACAATCTTCACGACACAAGTTGATCCTAGTGTGAGGGCTACTGATTGTAATTGTAACTAATATTTGTAAATTTATTCATATTTAATTGCTACAAATCTACCTCCTTATTCATAAGGCTGCGTTTCCACCAGAGATGTGCGATGATGTTTTTCCATACAAATGACGCCTCGCTCGAGTCATTAATAGGTGTCATTTGTATGGTCTAAACATCTGCTATATGTAAGCATGTTAAGCCGCTAAGTATTTTTGTCCCTTTCGATCTTATCAATATATCCTAATACCTATCCTTAAGATCGAAAGGGACAAACAATTACGTATATTTAAAAAAATGGCACTAACCTTAATTAATTTTAAGTATAAGTATTTATAATCTAACAATGTATGAATCTTTATGAGATTTGAAATAAATAATTTTGAATTTGAATTTATGAATAAGGAGGTGAAACAGTTAAACGTTAAAAGAAACATATTCGTACCTATCTAATTTTGCTATGTGATAGCGTACCTACATAGCTAGTAGGAGACCTAAATTTATTGCATCGGATTCGGCATAAATATACACGACACAAAGTAGGGTTTTTCGTAGCACTTATTCTTGCAGATAGTCCTTTCATGTTATTTTATTTGGATTCTGTGATAAAAAGGAATACCACCTTAAGGGGCTCGCGCTGTATCACCGTCGATCGATGTCGTCCGAATGTTTTTTTTTTCACAAAATAAATTGCAATTATTTAGCATTCGATATTAGGTCTATCAAAGGATCTAACAAAGCTCAGGGTAGTCCTTAATCCAATTCAATTAATTGTGTTTATTTGCACCATATTTTAAATATTCATAAATATCCAAAATTAAGCAAATAATTGTATTAATTTAAATTCTCACCAAATAAATATTTCTTCAACCGTGCAACTTTGACAAATTCATGACACATATGCGACTAAAAAGGTCTAAATGATTGAATACTTGTCTTGAATGATGAATGAAAATTAAAAAATAAATTACGACAATACCAGCTTTAGATAAGATTCTTAAGTTTCAACTCTACAACAGTCTTGTCCCATGTCGATGTCTGTTTCTGCGATGACTTGTCCGAGCACTTCTAATAATGTAATATTAGCTTAAAACCTAATATTGTTTCGCTCTTATTGTAATAAAGGTTTTCATAAATAGATTTAGCCGAATTCGCGTCGAGATCCTGAGGGTTGCGGTCGGTCGCATTATTTTATAATACTATAGTCAGAATAAATCAGCAGGTAATTTAGTCTCAGCTACATTCTCAGTCATAGCGCATTCAATACTCAAGCACATCCAATTGACCCACCGTCGTCCGATCTCCTACTAAATGCAAATTTTATTCTCCACGCTGTCTATACAGCAACGGTATGGCTCTTTGATGTACTCGCTAAAATATGGATATTTTTAGCCCCGAAGAAATGAGTGACATACAAACGATAGAGCGAAAGCAAAAGAAACGAAACTGCGCAATGCTATCTTTACTGTTGGCATATTTTCCTTTTATGACTTCATTGGCTTCTGAATGCGTTTTTTATTCGAAAATAGAATACTAGAATTCGAAGTACTGAACTCGTTTACGTTCAATGCTTACTCCTCATATTTGTATAGCCACATATATGTACTGATAAAAATATTGTTTCCGTGGCGTGAGTGTCGTAAAAGTCAGATCGAAGTCTTGTTGACCATTCGCTTGTTAAATATTGATGATGGACAGCAGCGTCATAGTGGATATATGTACTACCGCGATCGCCAATCCTCTACCCAGCGTGCTGATTATGGGCATTAAATATATTCCTTTTGAGATTAGCTAGTATATATAGATGTACATCCTTTGCAATCGGTAACATGTCACCACCTGTCCCAATAACATGTAATTTTATTGTTACGGCCGTCGACCGCACCTCTTTTTCAATACCCCAATATTTTACCCGGCCCTTCATCACCATAGCCCAGTAGTATTTTCATTTTATTGACTATATAGCCTTAAGGCCTGCTGGGACCGGTTTGCGGGTATATATTGCTGTACCCGTTAATAGAATCAAGCAGGTGTACAAAATAACAAACTTCGAAGGGTACTACGAGTAGTATTCATCACTGTACAAGTGGTAGGTATAGCATTTTGCCGTAGCAGGTTTTATAATTTAGGTACTATGAGAAAAACTGAATACAGTACGATGGAAATAGGAACCCATAGCCTATTAAGACCCGGATATGTAGTTACATATCCATATACAGTTTGGTCCAAACCTTGACGTCAAAAAATTTTTTTTAAGTTCCCTACGTCATGGGCTATCAGAATATATCCCATGTATGCTAGCCGATTTTTTGTAGTTTTCGAGTTATGAATTTTTGAAAAAATTTTTTTTGAGTATTTCTGGAATGAAGAAATTTATTGATAAAAAAAACTATTGGGTTTTTTAAATATTTTCTTTTTGTAAGAGTATTACTGCATATAAAGCATTTACTTACAAAAAAATTAGCGTCCTCACTTTGATACAAGTAGGATAAAAAATACCAAATTCAAAATTTTACGTTAAAAACGCATCAAAATAACATTAATGTACGTAAATAAAAAAAAATAAAACATGTCCCAAGGATTTTTGGTAATCTAAAGACTGCCCTAGACTTTAAACCTTCGTAAAAGCAAAAAATAAGTGATACTTAATAATGAGGATTTTTCAGAATAGTCGGTCAAATAAACTTAAAAAAAACTTCGACATTTTTAATTTAAAAATAAAGTAAAATTTCGTCCGTTTTGTTGTTCTTATCAATAAACAAAGACAGAAAATACCACGAAAACTCAATTTGTGTAGTTATTTAAGTAATTTTTTACTACTTTAAAATTTTAAGCTTTTTTACTTTTTTACTACTCCGAAAAATCCTCATCATTAAGTATCACTTTTTTTAGGGTTCCGTAAAACGGAACCCTTATAGATTCGTCATGTCTGTCTGTCCGTCTGTCCGTCTGTCACAGCCGATTTACTCGGAAACTATAAATGCTACAGTAACGAAATTTGGTAAGGATATGTGTTGTATGAACCGCTATAGGATTATGATACCAAATTGTAAAAAAACCCTTGGGGTGGGGGCCCTCCATACGGGTTCCCTCTATCTGGCATAATTTATTTTGTCCGAAACGCTTAGGACATAACAGACTTGGCATAATCTATTTTGGCATAATTTTAATGAGGCAGAAACATCACTTGGCATAAATAACAATATTTCGAAAATTATTTTGTCCGAAACTATCTTGGCATATTATTATTTACGCCGAGTATTACAAGACAGAAATTAGATTTGCATATTTTTTTGGTATATAGCCACATGTTCGAAACTTACCTTGCATTTTTCGTCAGGCAGAATTTGTTGCGAGGGCGAAAATTTCTGCGTGAGCGAGTGAAGCGAGCGAACAAAACCTTCCGGGGCAGATCCGACTCGGACAGGTTAGGCTAGAAGACTAAGGCGGGAGCTTTGCTCCCGCCTTAGTCTTCGAGGTTATTTTTTTTTTAACAACCTAGAAAGTACTCCGCTCAGAAGTGTATGCTAAAACAAACTATGCCGATACTTTTTATGCACATCCAGATTATGCCTCATTATTAATAGGAGCATCAAAATTATGCACATATAATATTCGGACAATTCGAAATCTGCCATAACGAACTATGCCAAACTTGAGTATGCCACAACAGTTTCTGCACAAAGCCCATTATGACTACATACATTATGCCATATAGAATTATTCATAAAAAAAATATGCCACAACAGGGTGAACCCCTCCATACATGTAACTGAGGGATAGAAAAACATTTTTAGTTGTATATAAGCGTGTGGGGTATTAATAGAAAAGTCTTTGAAAATGATATGAAGGTTCATAAATCTCATTTTTATTTATGCTAATCGTTTTCGAGACATCAGCTCTCAAAGTCTGAAAAATGTGTGTCCCCCCCTCTATTTTTTAAACTACGCAATATAAAATTCTAAAAAAAATATATGTTATGCACATTAATAAACTCTATCAACGATTTTTGGTTTGATTAAATTATCTTCTATAGTTTTTGAGGTAGATTGATTAAACTGTATTTTTTTAATAATAAATTGATAATAGTACGGAACCCTTCGCGCGCGTGTCCGACTCGCACTTGGCCGGTTTTTTTGCTTTTACGAAGGCTCAAGGTCTAGGGCGGTCTTTAGAATACGAAAATTCCTTGGGATGTTTTATTTTTTTATTTACGTACATTAATGCTATTTTGATGCGTTTTTAGCGTAAAATTTTGAATTTGGTATTTTATTATCCTACTTGTATCAAAGTGAGAACGCTAATTTTTTTGTCAGTAAATGCTTCATTTGTAGTAATACTTTTACAAAAAGAAACTAGTTAAAAAACCCAATATTATTTTTTTTATTAATAAATTTCTTCATTCCAAAATTTCTCAAAAAAAAAATTTCAAAAATTCATAACTCGAAATCTACAAGAAATCGGCTCACATAAATGGAGTATATTCTGATAGCTCATGACGTGAGGAATCTAAAAACAAATTTTTGATGTCAAGGTTTGGACCACCCTGTATATATGTACCCTACATGTATGCCGTGTGGTGACGACAGTAAGACACATTCTTCCCTTGGGTGTCGTAATAGTTGACTAAGGGATTGAAGAGTCACTAATCACATGTATCGAATCATGTATCGAAGTCTGATGATAAGCAGCAGCGTCATCATAGTAGACACACTACTGAGTTCGCCAATCCAGTTTCCCAGCGTGGCAATTATGGGCATTTAACTCCTAATGCGTCCATACGTATAAGTAATAGGAGAGGCCTATGTTCAGCAGTGAACTAATTAATAGGGTGATTATGTGATATAAGCTTATTATGTAGGTCAGAAATCCAGGTAGGTACTATTAAAATTAAATTTATCTACTTTTCGTACATAACATTAGCAAAAGTAGATAAATTTAATTTCATGTTCATTTTTGATTGAATACCTGTTACTTTTTATTGCAATCACTTGCATTTCTTGTCCAAACAAACTACTGTTCCAATCAGTGCCTCAGCAAGTCCTAATCTATTTTACAAGAAATGGAATTGCTTCTCAGTACGCTCAACAATTCATAGGGCACTCCCCACTGGCTCTCAGCGTTGACAAATAGATTGTGATTCCCGACGAGGTCGAACAAAGTACATTACGACGTACTTTCAGGAACAAAGTAGGTACGTAGTCAGCAGCAAATAAAATAGATAGGAGAAAAAAAAGAGATATGAAAATAGATTTATTAGTTTTCATCAAAAAAAGTAAAGTGTGAGTTGGACTCACGCACTAAGCAAGGAATGTCAAAATATAAAGGATGTCCCAAAAATAACGCAAGATTTAAATTTAATGATAATGCTTTTTTTACCAATTTCTATTATACTTCCTGACATATAAAGTACACAGAATATGGTTAAGTATTATAATAGTAAATCACCCTGCAGCCCTGTTGACCTGGACGAAAAACTGTTTTGTCTCAATTTTCTGGCCGTTTTCCTTTCATTTCAATGAATCCTAAATATTGCGATTTAACATAATTGATTTGTTTTTGTGGGGTTATTTATAGTAAAAGTTCTATATCAGTAAGCTCTCGATCACCCATAGTTTGAAAGAGATGATTCTACACTGCAGCAACGAAATTCAGCCATATACATATATGCAAATTTCATAGAACATTTGAACAAAAGAGTGGTATGTCACAGCAAAGCCTTCGAAGTAATTTCTCGGCGTGCTTTATCATACTAAACCTTATTCCTCGTACTTTGTGATTAAATCAAGAACTAATAATAAAATAAATAAGAAATAAGTATTTTTCATCGATTTCAAATCCTACGTTATTTTTGGGACACCCTTTATTATGTTAGTATACCATTCTTCATTAGTAAACAAAAAAAAATCGAACCTAAAAACTTGTATTATCCCGGAATCACGCACGTTTAGAACACAATTTTGGTTTTATTACCAACCTTAAAGCTTAAACCTCGATTTCACAAAAAAAATTAGTTAAAATTATTGAATTTAAAATTATTTCCTATTCGTCCTGAGTTGTCTATTTAATAAGCCATTTTTGAAACTTCAAATACATTGTGTTCGTTCGAAAATTACCATGTTTGCCTATAGCAATACCTTAGCTTAGCAGTCACTTTTTTAGTAAAATTTACATTTTACCATAGGTTTGCATCATTTTCAATCGAACAAAATGGCAAACGTCAAAATACAAGCAGTTTTAGGTTACAAAGCTTTTTACCATAACAAGTAAGTAATTTGTTTGCAAGTAAGGATGAATGGGAATCCTGTAAAATATTCATTTTATTATATTTTTAGTAATTATTCCTGTATTTAATTCATGGGGTATACTGTATACTGATGTTGACAAACGGCCAGTAAAGTCTTAGAAATACTTTCCGTTGTCGCACTATGGAGATATTTTTTTAATAAACGATACATGAATACATATTTTAACTGAGCTCGATTGGGTTAAAAACGGACTTAAAATTTTTGTTTTTCATTTATAACACAACTGTATAATGAATGACTCATGCTGCATTCTGGTTCCGGGTCGAGCAGCTTTGACATTTCGTTTTCTATGGAAATCATGCCGTCAGACTGCTAGCCACAGCCCAAGCCATGTTCTAATGTCAGTCATCCCTAGAAATGCGTAGAGAAGTTACCAAAATACCAATTTTTTTTGGAACAATGTACTTTCGAATCCCTTTATCATCGTGGTTTGATAATACCTAACTGCCGTCGACACACAATAGGCTACTTGACTCTAAAAATAATATTTTTTTTGCAAATTTAGTGCAAAAAATTATTATTTTCTGTAGTATTTATTAAAAAGATCAATATTTTTCGATTACGGTGTATTAAAAGTGTTTGATGGGTACCTACATATTTTGTATTGAAAAATTTGTTTAATTTTTTTTAAATTTCGTGTTCTGATAACGGTATCGGCCATGATGTGACGTCATAAGATCTTAAACTAACTTCATGTCGAATCTTATACGAGTGAAATTCGCCATGGACATGTAGGCATGTAGCTTGGCTGTGACATTGACATAACATAAATGACATGTCAAATGTTTGTTTTCGGTTTGAGTGACGTCACACCACAGATAATCTAAGCATCACAGATAATCTAAAGCGTATGCTTTAGATTATCTGTGGTGTATCTGTGATTAGCCGTATGGCTAGTATCGTTTTCGCGCGGTAACGAAAGTTTAAATTTTAAGTTATAATCTTGCGGTTTTCTAGGTCGTGAAAAAATATATTTATATTTTTTTTCCGTTAATCAGACATTGATTAATAATATAAGACAAACTTCAAAAATGGTTCAAGTAGCCTATTTATTCAAACATTCACATTCAAAACAAGTTTCTAGTCCCGTGGAAGATGCTGATTATTTGCACGACGCTCTAAATAGGGTTTCACTAATTTTTCGGCCAGTTTCTTCATCAATTTGAACCATTTTTCAAAACTGTGTTCAAAATTTATATAACACAACCACCTACGTGCGGTCACTGAGACAGTTACTAAATGTATCGCAACCACCTACATGCGGTCTCACGGACCGCCGATGCTACTTTATTACTCACCAAATCCAAATGAGTGCACGTCTGAACGAGTCGACAGCATGGCCAGCACCGCGGAGGGGCTGGCCAAAGGTACAAGGTCACAGAGGCGTGAGCGATGTCACTACCAACTAGGTTACGGAGGCTGACAAAATATAACAGAAAATATTAAACAGATATTTAATACATTTATTGAATAATTTTACATTCCTGTGAAATATCACGTAAATTAAGTAGGTACCTATGTATTAATCTTGTAGCTCTAATCCCTACATCATGCATTACGGAACAGAAATACATTAACTATGGTACAAAAATTACTGGCATTTGTCTGATACTTACAAATTTTCAGTTTTCGCTTTCCGAATATAAATCTACTTTCACACAATAGGTACTTTCCATTAAAAAGCCAGTAGCTAGGTGAGGAGCCGATGTGTTTTTAATCCCTGTTATCCGAAACACAGCAAGTTGGAAATCCCATAAGCTCATCAGCTGAACATCAAGTTTGTTGGGAACTCGGTCCGTGCGCTGCACTCAAACAGCGTCCGATTATGAACGATCGATGGCAATTATCTAGCTTTTATCACATCATCAGCGTATCTCAGTCTACTGCTGGGCGTATGCTTCTCCTAATAACTATGCGTATAATTAGACACAGTAAGAGGGAAATGCCTATACGCTGGGAAAGCATGGCATGTGTCGACTATGATGACGCTGCTGCTCACACCATCTTCTGTCAAACAATGTTCAGTGATACTTCAATCCCTTAGTCGGCTGTTAAGACACCAGTGGGTG
>JALPQI010014865.1:0-24603 GCA_025490895.1 Thaumatotibia leucotreta | reverse complement strand
ATTTGAAAATGGTTACCGTAATTATTCTGAGAATGACCGTCGAAAGAATGACAAGCCATTTAATTACTTGAACGAGATTACATAGGTACCTAACACTGCCTGCCAATTACAAATAGGGTAGCCATATACATTTCATCAATAGAAAAAAGTTACCATACCTAAAAACTTGCAATTATTTCATAATCTTGCACTTTTAGAACATGATCATGGTTTTTATCATAGACTTAAAAAAATATGTCTGAAAAATGTTATTTTCACGTTTTCAAATGCTTGTAATTTGTGTACGAACTCAGGCCTACTACCACGAACATCGAAGTTCGTAAATTTTGGAGATTTGTCTCTGTTACCCCGACGAAATCGTCATTAGAGTGACAGAGAAAAATTCCCGAATTTTGCGGATTTGGAAGTTCACTGTAGGCCACACCCCACAGGTACCTTGCTATTGGCAAAAATGGCATTTTTATAGCAAAAAAAGTCTATTTGGAGGTTCGAAATTTAACCAATACAGTTAACCAATAGGATCCCTAAGCCGCTGGGGAACTATGGCAGAGTGACACAAATTCATCAAATTGTAAGAAATCTATTACTACTTGTCATTACGACATGGTTCTACTAGAATGGTCTAGGGTTCTAATTCGTTGAGAGTACATACCAAATATTGTCATCATCATCATCATCAGTCTATGATAGTCCACTGCTGGACGTATTAACTATTCATATTATAGACGCATTAGGAGGTAAATGCCCATAATCGCCACGCAAGCGGGTTGGCGATCGCAGTAATGTGTCCACTATGATGACGCTGCTGCCCATCATCAATCTTTTATTAAATAATGGTCAGTGACACTTCAATCCCTTAGTCGACTTTTACGACACCCGCAGGAGGAATTGGGGAGGTGACAAATGTATTTTTACTGCCGTCACCACACTGCCAAATATTGTATATAAAGTAAATCAACATTTTTGTAACGTTTTGGTATTAGTCCAGATTCTTCACACTGTTTGCTAATACTGACAAAACAATAAATTATTGCACTTCATTTGAAATAAGATTTCGTACATAACCATATGTTCTGAATCCTCAAACTTCGGATTAAAAGTCCAATAATATTTACATTTATGTAGGTATAATTTGCAAAAAAGCTTTCCTTGGCTATAATTTCCGGCATAGGAATAACATTATTATTTTAGTACCTAATTTATAAGTAATAACAATAAGATAGCTTAGACATTATATATAACTAATTAGATTCAGGCACAAAATGTCCACACTTCACAGATAGGCACATAATTAAGACTATCTCAGCTTAGAGGTTCTTCTATCGTACGACAACTATGTTTTCAAGTAAAAATTGTTAGGTACATAATAATCACCAAATTTAAAATTTAAAAACAACCAACTTCGGCCGATTTCTCCAAGATCCTATCATCTGTGGTTTTCATCATTGGTTTCCTATCACCAAATCCTACCTCCTGAATGCAAATTCTTTCAAATTAATGAAAATTATAACATTTGAAGAGATCCCTCGATTTCTTCAAGATCCCATCATCAGACCCCAACTTGGTGCCAACGGGACCATCTCGGGGTTATAGGTACACGTTCGATCCAAAAATTAGAATCTGTTCACGTGTCTCGGAGATATCAGGTAAACATACATACAACAAAAAAAATCAGTCGAATTGAGTACCTCCTCCTTTTTTTGAAGTCGGTTAAAAATACAACTGAACTGAGTAGGTATGTACCTGCGGCCCCCATCAATATAAAAAAAGGCACAAAAAATCGTGTTTGTTATATGGGTGCCCCCTTAATTTTTTTTTGTTTGTAACTAGTATGTGTTGTTACCAGCAACAGAAATACATAATTCATATTTCTAGTCTCACTATCACGGTTCTTAAGATCGGAGACTGAACAAATGTGCGTCATTGTTCGCAATAATATGGACATGACTCCAAAGTTGATTAAATGAATAATTTCTTGAAATTTGTTTTTGAAGCTTTAAGGTAACTTTTTATTAAAGTTTTCACTGGTGTCAAAGAGGATTTTTTTGAAAATGATTAATTATTCAATCAACTGTCATGTCCATATTATTGCGAAAAATGACTCACTTTTTTCTGATCTCTGCTTAAGATACAGCCTGGTGACAAACGGTCGCGCAGCGAAGTCTTATCAATAAGGTCCCAGGTTACGGAATCCTAATAAAAGTTTACCATCACGGACACCGACCATGGTCATTCCACCAATCTTTGAAGTTCTTATATATGGACGTCTTATTCACCATCTTTTCGTTGTTCAGAAGGCTGCAAAACCCACAATAGTCATCAGTCTCAGGATTGTCATTTCTTCTGTGATAGGAGTAATGGTTTTTCCAGCGAAAATATTCTTTGTACTTATCGGGATTGTCTATTAGAAATTTCATTTGTTTCGCCAATTGTTTGATTTCTAGTTTTCTGGCATCCAAATATATTCCATCTGGCATGAATCTGAAAAAAGGAAACATAATTTTTTAATCCATTCAGTGAATTTTACTGTACCTAAAAGTCACGCTCAGTGTATAATTGTGTATAAATAGGTCATCATGAGAAGCTATTAGCTTTGCTGCGTGGCGATCATGGACATTTACCTCCTAATGCGTCCATACGCAAAAGCTAAGGAGTTCCATTACTTACATATTACACAAAAATTAAACTTATGGAACTAGAAATTACTGTTGGTTTTCGGTGAAACCACGACTAGCCTCTATTGCAAATATAAATAAGGTTCACATTATTATCATATTTGAAAGCCAATCGTGTTACCTACATAATATTTACACTCCGTTTGAACTCAGAAAACCCTTCTGGTCCAAGAAAGAGAAGTTTGGCTTCAATCGCCAGTGACATGGAATAAAGCAGGACAGCAGTATTACCATCGTGTGTTCCGAAGGGTTTTCTAAGAGCGGCCGTACACTTGTGAGTTCTTACGTAAGTTATAGGGACGGAGCTATACTAAGGAATGAGAGGTGAATATCACTCATTCCTTAGTATAGCCCCATCCCTATAACTTACGTACGAACTTACAGGTGTACGGCAGGCCTAAGATCAAACGGAGTGTCTAACAGGTTGACCTCTGTTATTTTCACTTACAATTAGCACGTGACATCGAAAAAAACCAGAAGGTCAATGCCCGATGTACTCAAAACATATCACGCTAATTGAGACATCAAATATAGGGCAAACCCTGGCATTTCGACGATGTTGTTATACATTTAATATAGAATAAACAAGAGAAGTGTCACTGCAGGCTAAGGCACTGGTCTCACCGCGAGCTACTATTAAGCTATCAATTATGGGTTATAAACACGAACAAAAGAGACACGACGATACTTGCCCGGCGGTGATAACTGGCAGCGGGCTAGGCTAGTATCGTCGTGTCTCTTACGAGACCAGCGGCCCTACCGCGAACTTCGAAATCCGCAAATTTCAAGGATTTGTCTCTCTCACTCTAATGACGCCTCCATCATTCCAGTGACAGAGAAAAATCCCCGAAATTTACGGATTTCGATTTTCGCGGTAATAGGCCTGTGCCTAATCCATTGTTGCGTATCGTAAATACAACGCTGCCGAGACAATCGTGTTAATTCGCGCCTAATAGGTACCCGATAATAGTGACAGTTAATAACAATGCAAATGAAATCTAATTGATCCATTATTTAGGCATAATTGTATTGTTTGTAAGGTAAACAAAAGCACGTGCATTGTGGCCGCCGGCAAACGCTGTGAGGTTCACACCGCATTTAGGTAAATACTAGGGAATACAATCCCGGTATTCATCATCATCATCATCATCATCAGCCTATGATAGTCCACTGCTGGACGTAGGCTTCTCCTATTAACTATGCGTATAGACGCATTAGGAGGTAAATGCCCATAATCGCCACGCTGGGCAAGCGGATTAGCGATCGCAGTAATGTGTCCACTATGATGACGCTGCTGTCCATCATCAATCTTTAATCAAATATGGTCAGTGACACTTCAATCCCTTAGTCGACTCTTACGACACCCGCAGGAGGAGGTGGGGTGGTGACAAATGTATTATTTCTGCCGTCACCACACGGCCAAATGTCCAAATGCCCGGTATTCAAATGTATGCAATCACGGGATTTTATAATATCAGATCCATGCATACAAATGAATCCCGGGACTTCATGCCCTAGTAGTTGCTTGTGTAGCAGGGCGGCAGATCCACTAAGTCAGTTTCACTATCTTTGTTAGGGTTGCCAACCAAAGTTCACAGACAGTCAGACATGCGGTACATTCTTGAATGACCGAGACTTGGCTATAAAATCAATGCGAATGTATATGGTATATCACTACATCACTACATAGAATAAAATAAAGTCACTTTTTCTGTCCCTATGTCCCTTTGTACGCTTAAATCTTTAAAACTACGCAACGGATTTTGATGAGATTTTTTTTAATCGGTAGAGTAATTCAAGAGGAAGGTTTTTATGTAGGTACCTATTGTACCCGTGCGAAACCGGGGCGGGTCAAAACGTCTTAATAGGCAATCCACAACGTGTGACGTTTTTAGGGTTCCGTAATAAACAAGGAACCCTTATAGTTTCGCCATGTCCGTCTGTCCGTCAGTCTGTCTGTCCGTTTGTCCGTCTGTCCGCAGCATAGCTCAGTGACCGTTAGTACTAGAAAGCTGAAATTCAGTACACGTATACATTTTAATCATACCAACAAAGTGGTAGAATAAAAAGTAGAAAAAAAATATTTTCGGGTACCTCCCCAACTGGTGAAGTGGGGATTTTTTTTTATTTGCTGTAATCCTGAAGTGTGGGGTATCATTGAATAGGTTTCTTAAAAAGAGTAAGGGTCGTAGAAGAAAGTTTTTTTCTAAAGTTAATATTTTCGGAGATAACCGCTCCAGAATTTAAAAAAAATGTGTCCTCCTCTAACTTTTGATCCTTGGGTCCAAAAAATACGAAAAAAATCGTGAAAGGTAGGCTTATAGAACACTTTCAAATAAAACTATTTTGAACATAATCGGCCCAGGCGTTTTCGAATAACTACGGAACCCTATACTGAGCATGGCCCGACATGCTCTTGGCCGGTTTTTATGGTAAGTATTAGATTAGAGGTGATGCAGGTGCATTCCACGAAGAAGTCTACTTTGTCGAGAACGTGACGGCTATGACAGCTACCTTATACAGGGTGTAGTCGTTAAGTATGGCCTTAATTCCGTAAATATTACAGATATCAGAAAACTTCCAACGGATATCGAAAGTGCGTTACCCAACGAGTAAAATTGCATTAATAACTTTTTCTAAATAGATGGAGTAATATTAAAAATACTAAGTTAAAACGCTCCCATACATTTAGTATGACGACTAGCCTTAAAAAATGTCGGGTGTCATAACAGATAAAACTGTTAGAGATTCGTTATTTGTACGAATACATTGTAATAAAATAATAATACTACCGTTTATGAAATATTTAATGTAACATTTATTCCTAAATAAAAAAATATTCGTATTATTAGTCTTTGAATGAACGGTTACATACTAAATGTATGGAAGGGTTTGAAGTTAATATTTGAGATATTTCTGCTTTTATTTTAAAAAGGATATTAAAGTAATTTTACTCGTTGGGTAACGTACTTTCGATATCAGTTAGAAACTGCGACCATATATAACATGGACGTCTAACGCCAGCTCAAAAAAGCCCCTAAAAACAATTGTTCAATTGTGCCAAGATGGGCAGGATACCGCGCTTTTCTTAACACCGCGCATATTTCGGCGCAACATCTTTGACAAATGGTTATAGAATATTAGCCAATCCAAATTTTGACGGGCCAATCACAACTATTTTTAAATGGCGTTTTAAGTAGGGGAGACCAGGTATAAAAGTAACGCGGGATGAACGTAACAAATTCATTTAAAATTTTACTACGACATCTATCCGAACGTCCTTCAGGGCATTAGATACCATTTCGATTCCCCCCTAACCTCAGTTACACCCATGGTGCTGTGACGGCAGGTTATGCGTGTAGAGCTATGGTCCCAGAAAAATGCGTCAAAAGTAAGTTTTCAACGATTTTTTTAATGTTAGCTAGATTTTTCATCGTAAACGCTATAGCTTGCGTTTTGCATGGGTGTTGTAAAGTCACTAATCATTTACAGTTTGAGGGTTGCAAATCAATGTTTTAATGATGCTTTTTACGTTTTTTTGCTACGTGTTTGTGGGATTCTGGAAATTCGATACCCAGGGATGATTGAAACAACTTGTTACTTTCATCCCGATTTCCAAATTGGAGGCTCATTGGTACACCTATGTGCTAGCGTTTATTAAATAACTCATATACTTAGTGCCTTTTTGTTGCTGAATGTCTAATATACACAAAATAACAACAGACAGAAGTCCACCAAAATAGAAATTATAGCTTTAGCTGCCGTAGAGGTGATCCTTTTTTTAAATGCCCTACAGGGACGCAGCAAAGACGTACCAACTGGCTCACATCACTTTAATATAGACATGTAAAGTAAAGGAAAGCTTTACTTGAAAGTTCAGCGGCACTTCCCAAGGCGGGATTTGTTTCTGGAAACAAATATTCACTGTCGATGAGGAGTAAAACACATTTTTTTTAATCATATTAGGTACATTGTATGATTAGCTTAGTAGTATACTCAGAAATAAGGACAATGCAGGAAGCATTTAATTCTTTGGATTACACCTAAGCATTTGTTTATATGCCATTTAGAATAAGACAGAAAGTTGATTGCTCTCACGCTACTCATATATCATATAGGTATAAATTAATTTCGTTTCATATGATAATGTTAATTACATTCATTCATTGTTAATGTTTGTCTTGGATATTGTAAGACTGTTGATTACTTAAAAATACTAATTACACATAATTATATTGATTATTTTATAGTTATTTACTTTGTTTCTATTATCCCTATGCACTGTTACAACCAGCCCTGGGGGTAGGGATAATTGCAACAAATTCCATCCTTCACTGTGAGCCATTTTTCTGTAAAACTATTCGATGTATGAAGTTTATTTTGGTACCAAAAGATACATGAAATATGAGTCTATTGCATATAAAGATGCAAAGTTTGACAACTGCTACCGAAAAAATATAAAAAATCAAAAACTGAAAATTGTTACGTTCATACCTGGTCTCCCCTACTTTAAGTTTTTATAGGTTGATATTGAAATTTATTACCGTAATGCATTGAAGAGGGGCACTTGTCAACTAAAATTCAGGGCCGTTTTTGAAAGGCAATTTAGTATGGCGTGCGTCTTCCATGTTTTATTTGTTCGTAGGTTAGAAGTTTTCTGGTATCTGCTATATTTACGGAATAATGGCCTGGCAACACTTAACGATTACACCCTGTATATGGAAAGCGTGCGAATTCTCTTTAAATACAAACACCCAGTTATAAAATTAAGTTACACCAAAAATTGCATTCGTAACTTTCTCAAATGTACGCGAAGAACCGCGTCACGCACCCAACATTCTCTTGGAATGCACCTGAAGATGTCTTCCTGTCCCTGAAACAATTGATTTGCTGAAACAAAAGGTAACAGAATCCGAGACGGCATTCAATTTCATGCACATAAATTACGAAAAAACACACTTTTTGTGTAAACAAACGAACAGGAAGCAAAACAATTGCATGCCGACTAGGTACGTAGGTAACTTAAATGTGTTAACAATAATGAATACGTAATTTACCTAGTATAGTTAGCGCCTCCATAGACAATAGGTATCGCATTGTATTTCAACGCAGATAGCAGTTTTTCTGTCACGTAGTCTTCACTGAATGCATTCTCGAACGATAGATAGAAATAATAATCCTTTCTTATTTTTTGAAAACACGCTTCTTCATCGTCGCGGCCACATTTGTGGGGTCCGCATTTTCCATAGACATCTATTGTTAAATTGTAAGGCTCTAGAGCGTTTAATAAATCTTCTGCAAGCTTCTCTCGCCCGCTTCTAGTATGGCAGTTGGACACAAACCACGCTGCTGCTTTTGTTTTGGATTTCAACTGTGCACTTAATTCTTCACTCACAGGGTCCATGTCTTCTAGATTCATCCAATGCATATCTTTTTTCGGACCTATAACTTTATTATTAGCATCTCTTACAATGATATAGCCCCACTTTGCTTCAGAATCCAGCTTATACGTCCACGTCCAATTGAAAAAGTTATCCAACATGTTCGAGCAGAATGGGTAGTTATCAGCTGATTCAATGTTAGTAAAAGCATATTTCTGATGAGAAGCTCTCTTTTCAGGTTTTATTTTGTAAATAGGCCAGGAGATGACTTCAGTCCCAGAAAACGCAATAGCATCGAATCTGGACACATCCCCTAGCAAGCTTCTATTGCTAGTGACGTAGCAGTTAGTAAATTTGCACTGTCGCTCGATAAACGTTTGCCGACCCACACCCATATATACGAATGGCACGTTTTTCGGATTAGTCCACTGTAAAATAAACTTCATTCCCGGTTCACTTTTTTCGAGGAACTTCGTCCAGTTCCGTTCGATTCCGATGTTTATTTGTTCTGTATGTGTCCATTCCCGTAACGTTAAATAAAGGAACAATATGATGAAAAGGAAGGATGCTAGGATGACTAGTTTGACTAAGGCTTTCATTGCGAAGATCACAGATGCGCATGGTTATACTGCGATAGACGCGCGCGCCGCGACGCTCAGACTGGCACTGACTGAAGACAAAACATGGGGTATCTATAATCACCAAGCCTATCATGACGTAAGCCGAAATGTGCCGGAAATATGGAAAACCGCTATTGTTAACTTTTCCATATTTTGCCATTATATTATGTATAGATTGTTGACCTTAGATATACCTGTCAAAAGTCCAAAGAAAGGCAATTGAAAGAGATTAGCCAAATAAGTAAAACTATTCCTACCTTGCATATCTAACCTATATATTCGCCCTATCATAGTTATTATCACAATCCTATTTATAATTTTCTTTCAAGTGTATACTTTCGGACTGTCGGACATAATGGCAGGCCATAAATCTCGTGTAGTGACGTCATAGTTAACGCATTGAGTCGTCGCCCTACTATTTACCAGTGCAAGGTCAACATAAAATATCCGAGTTTACGAACATGACACTGATCATTCCCTTCTATCTTATGACTCGGAGTGAATCGTTACAAGGAAACGGAGCAATGTAAAACAATTTCGGGCCTAATCAAAATTATAGTCACGCAAACTTTGGTAACTACGGGGTGCCTAATTTGTACGCATTGCGAATTTTCTATTGTTGTAGCGATTTTGACCTTTATAGCTCTGACAATAATGACCTATAGGTAGACGTGTATAAATAAACATATCATTAAGAACTGTTAGGTTGTCAGCCATTGAGATTTGAGGAACCTAAGCATTTTTGGAGATAATTTATTGAAGGACTCCACAACGGTCGTAGCCTCGCTAAGCAAAACGTTTCATATTGCCTTACCCAAATTGTGCCATCTTCATCCCGCCATAACTTATTTACTTGTGTATGTAAAATCAAATTCAATTTCAAATAATTTATTGTATGAAAGTAAGTAGTAATAAAGGGTGTGCAGTAGTTTTGTAGTTCTTCATCACAATCAGCCAGTAGGTATATGGCGCACAATAGATTTTCATTACATGTCATTGGATAACATTTTAATGTCAATATATTAGAATTATGAATGTTATAATCGATGAAAGAACATTATGAATATTTATTTATGAATATTTATGAATTATTTATGAATATTTATATATATTTATTTATTTTGTAACAGAACCATTAACCATTAAGTACATAATTCATCATTAAGTACTTAACTAGGTTACTATGTACTAAACATTATGCACCAATATGTTGAGTATTACTTCCTGTACTAGTTAAAAAACTGTATTACAGTGAAGTAAAAATTATCTTACATAACGTACAAGGTACAATAGTAAAAGAAGGAAATACAAAGGAAAAGAGAAAAAAGTTAGTAATGCAACTTGTGGGTACATACTTAGTGATTGAATGTGAGCAACAATGTATCAGTTTAAACTTGCACGATTATCTATATATATAAACGGCAATGTCCTGACTGACTGACTGACTGACTTAAATCAACGCACAGCCCAAACCGCTGGTCCTAGAGAGTTCAAACTTGGCATGTACATTCTTTATAATGTTTAGAGGCGCACTAAGAACGGATTTTTGAAAATTCATCCCGTAAAGGGGTTAAATGGGGGGTTAAAGTTTGTATGGGGAAATAAGATTAGTTGAGCTATTTTATTCGAAACTTCACAAAAATGTTTTTAATAATAAATAAGTAAACACGTGTTTCAGGTTTTTTGAAAATTCATTCCCTATGGGGGTTAAATGGAGGGTTAAAGTTTGTGTGGGGAAATAAGATTAGTTGGGCTATTTTATTCGAAACTTCACAGGAATGTTTTTAATAATAAATAAGTAAACACATTTTTCAGGTTTTTTGAAAATTCATCCCTTAAAGGGGTTAAATGGAGGGTTAAAGTTTGTATGGGGAAATAAGATTGGTTGGGCTATTTTATTCGAAACTTCACATGAATGTTTTAAACAATAAATAAGTAAACACGTATTTCAGGTTTTTTGAAAATTCATTCCCTATAGGGGTTAAATGGAAGGTTAAAGTTTGTATGAAGGAACCAAATTCGTTGGGCTATTTAATTCAAAACTTCATAGAAGTGTTCTTGCCAATGAAGATGTAGGTACTTATCTACATACCATGTTATATACAAGTAACATAGGTACGATGAATACGTAGATACTTTTAATATTAAATTTTGGTAAGTAATGCAGTTTGGTACATAAAAGGTCATTGTGAGGTTTCATTTTTTAAGTCTAGACAAAACCATATTTATTTGTATGTTCGTTAAAAATATCTACAATTTTGCATGGCGACATATGATTCAAAGCGAACGAATTTCAAATGTTTGTTTGACAGCTCGCGGACAGTATACAGGGTGTTTTTTTTTCGACCGTTCAAATTCTACGTAGTGAATGTGTAGGTCATACTGACCAACTTTTACTATGGGGACAAAGTCGAAATCGCGAAAAAAAAATCAGCTGTTTCATACATTTCGGCCGGCGTAATGCCGCCAATTTGTATGAAACAGCTGATTTTTTTTTCGCGATTTCGACGTTGTCCCCATAGTAAAAGTTGGTGAGTATGACCTACACATTCACTATGTAGAATTTGAACGGTCGAAAAAAAAAACACCCTGTATGTATAAGCAGCGCGGGTACGCGGGCCGCCTCGCTGTAAATTCAGCTTTCTAATTCGTGTAGTTTATTTGCAATTAAGTATTTAATTATGTCATACTAATATGCTGTTCAATGAAACAGACTTCAAACAGAATGTAATAAGGTGAGATTCTACTTAGGTTTAGGAAAGGTTAGAACTGCGACCCCACACAGAAACGAACGGCTATCAAAGTAGGTTTTGGGTTAAATTATAAATGCGACTCCACACAGAAACGAACGACTATCAAAGGAGGTTCAGGTTAGGTTTGTATAGTAACCCCACACAGCAACGAACGGCTTTGAAAGTAGGTTTATGTTAGGTTTGAACTCCAACCCGACACAGAAACTAACGGCTATTAAAGTAGGTTTAGGTTAGGTTAGAACTGCGACCCCACACATAAGCAAACGGCTATCAAAGTAGTTTAAGGTTAGGTTAAAACTGCGACCTTTGCGATTCCACGCAGAAATTAACGGTTATTCAAATAGGTTTAGGTTAGGTTAGAACTGCAAACCCACACATAAGCAAACGGCTATCAAAGTAGGTTTAGGTTTGGTTAGAACGGCGACCAGTGCGACTCCACATAGAAACGAACGGCTATTAAAATATGTTTAAGTTAGGTTACAACTGTGACCCCACACATAAGCGAACAGCTATCAAAGTAGGTTCAGGGTTAGTTTAGAACTGCGGAATAAATATTACTAAATTTAAACCGAACTAAAATAAGAACCCGTAAAGGAAAACCTCAAGCACCATTCAAAATTCCCTGATCTAAATTTACCAAAAACTATTCTTCGACAGAATGACTTGTCGATGAAATGAAAATACTTGAACCGTTGTCTTTGAAACAACATTCGATTAAATGACTGCCAACAAGTCAAGGCGAAACCCAAAAAAATATCACAAACATTAAACTTATTTCGGCCACTTTTGAATCTCCTGAGAAAAAAAAAACAAAATAGGATTCATTATTTGCAGGAAACCGTGTAACATGCATAATATATAAATACATACAATCGAAATGATAACCTCCTTCTTTTTTGAAGTCGGTTCAAAACATTTTTTTTTCATAGAAGTCCAAAATCTACGCGTGCGAAGCCGCGGGCAAAAGCTAGTTATTCATATTTCAGGGACAAATGTCATTCTGCCTGCGGCCACGAGCGCATCGTCACGCCCGAAACATAAGGGTAATATTTAACGTAAGGTTATGTATATGTACCTATGCAATTATTATTATTACTGTGACTATAAAGAAGTCAATGTCATGCCATGAAAAGTGTTACGAGAACAGGATGCTTAGCCAAGTTGCCAATCGCTAGCGCTTAGTAGCGTAACGTAGTTTTCCCTCTCTGTCACTCTTTCATATTAGTTCGACAAAGACAGTTAGCTGCCTTTCGCTTAGTTACGATTGATTAGCGATTGGCATCTTGGCTAAGCACCCAGATGGTCAATAAAATAAACATATGTGAATGAAATGAAATAAAATTAAATAAGCTGTACTATGCTATCAATCGAGATGTCAGGAAATAAGTATAAGTAATGTCATATAGTGTTGTTTTCAAAATGCTCATTAATATCGTAGTACAGCCGACCTAAGGACCAATACTTACACTATATATTTTGTATACACTTATACAAACAATATATTTATCAACGCTCAATTTTTCGAGGGTTTTTTGTCGGTCCCAAAGTAAAAGTTCATCAATATGACCTCAGAATTAACCCCCTAAAGTTTGGCCAGTGAATAAGAAAATGTACAGTCAAAGACAAAATAAGGTGTATACAAAAACGTTCAAAAATATGTCCCAGTGCACTCTAATTCTATGTAATAAGAACGTCGTAACATATTTATGAGCGGATTATTTCGATACTTATTTTTGCACTTGACTGTACCACAACAAAGAAATAAGGCAAACTGAGACGTCTGCATTATAAGATGAATTCCGTGTACATATAACCTTGAAACTGAAATGGATTCCCCGAACTATTTTCGTTATCTCGGACATTTTGTGGAACATTGCCAATGTATTTATTTTTGAAAATAATCTTCACTGTAAATAAAGATATCATTTTATGGACTATTCGTGCATTTGATATAGTTCGGAAAAGCAACTTGGCGGTAGAAAAAGGCGTAAAATTAAAATTAGAATTTTCCGGCATTTTCTGGAATGCTAGGTACCTACATTGTACCGTGTGGTGATGCCTGAAATAATTTAATACATTTATCACCATTTCTAACTCTTTCCGTGGGTGTTGTCGTAAGAGTCGACTAAGGGATTGAAGTGTCACTGACCATTCATTTATCGAAGATTGATGATTGATAACAGCGTCATCATAGTGGGTACACTTACTGCGATTGCCAACCCGCTTCCCCAGCGTGGCGATTTATATAGATGGGCATTTACCTGCTATTGCGTCCATAGAAGTCGTTGTCCAGCAGTGGACTTGATATAGGCTGATGATGTGTGATGTGCCATTTTCTGCAAAGCTACTCATGCCATGGATGACAAAGCCGGCAAAGACGTCCCGGTCAAAGGTACGCACAGTCACGTTTAATAATATGTACACATTTCAGAAGGTACAAAATCGTTAACATGTTTTTGGAGCTAACCCTAGAATTTTAATAAACCGGCCAAGAGCATGTCGGGCCATGCTCAGTGTAGGGTTCCGTAGTTATTCAAAAACGCCTGCGCCGATTATGTTCGAAATAGTTTTATTTTAAAGTATTCTACAAGCCCACTATTCATAATTCTTTTCATATTTTTTGGACCTGCGGATTAAAATTTAGATGGGGGGACACAATTTTACTTTAGAAAAAAACTCTCTTTCATGACCCTTAGGATTACAGCAAATGAAAAAAAAACATCTCCACTTCACCGGTTGGGGAACCGGTTATACCCGGAAAATAGTTGTTTTTCTAGTTTTTATTGTCCCACTTTGTTGGCATGATTAATAATAATAAGGCCGCAGGGCAGCTTGTGGCGAGCTGTTGGGGAGTAACGACCCCACGGACCCGAGTGCTCCCGAGAGTCGGTCAGGGTCCTCGCCTCCGGCGTGTCTTCGTCGGTCGGAGTGGAACCCCAAGGGGACCCGTAGGATTCTCAGCTCTGGCTTGCCGAGAGGAGTCGTCAGAGCTATATGCTCCAGGGGTGGAAGTGTAAATTTGCGTAAGTCGCGAGTTGGTGCAGCGGCTGTCAAGCCACTGCGCAGAAAGCGGTGTACACCTCTCTACACTCCTGAGCCGCCTACACCGGTGTTGCCCTTGGCTGTCTCTTGTGACGGCATTTACAAGGGCCCATCTAGTCGGCGGCGAGTCACCGCCTGCCTCGATAGCAAAGAGAAATCATTGTTATGGCAGGTGTCCGGACCTCTTTTCTATAGTTCCATTTCTGATCCATCCATCCTCCATCACCATAGCCCATTAGCCTTTTCCATTACTTCTCAATAGTCACTATACGCCTGTTGGGACCGGTTTACGGATATCTATTGATGTGCCCGTGAATGGGTTCCAGCAGGTGTACAACACAGCAAATTTCTCCAAAGGGCCTCTACGTGTTGGATCTGTATCCCCGCGCAAGCCTATCAAAAAACCGGGATTTGTAAGCCCGTGATTCCCAAGGAGATACAATAATAATAATAATAAATATGCTTTATTGCACCACAAAGAAAGAAAACAAAATACAGAACAATTAAATACAAAGGTACCAACAGGCGGTCTTATCGCTATAAGCGATCTCTTCCAGACAACCACAGACAGATTAATATGTATATATTTACCAAATTGCAGATTTCTAGTATTAACGGCCACTGCGTTATGCTGCGGACAGACGGACAGACGGACATGGCGAAACTATAAGGGTTCCGTTTTTGCCATTTTGGGTACGGAACTCTAAAAAGGTGGTCAATTGATGTTTTATTAATACTCAGTATATTTTGTCAAAGTTTATGAAATAAATTAAGCCCTTCTAAAACGACTCACATATTTTGTTCAGCTACAATCATTTCTTCGTATCGCCGCGCCACGTCACAAAACTATATTGTATGATTCAGCAACCCTACCATGAGCTGCCGCTACGTTATTAACGCGCGTTTACTTTCTATCCATCCCTCTCATACTTGCATATTGGCGCGAACGAGCCGGGTAGAACGTAAACGCGCGTTAATAACGCCGCAGCAGCTCATGGTACGACTACTACAAGTTTCTTAGAAGAGCCGCCATTTAAACCAATTTAGACGTATACTTTTTCTGTTATGGGCAATTGGTTTGCCCCTGAACTTGGACACTATACTATACCCAACTGTAGTCAGGTAAATAAATCACTTTTTCTCTTCTCATGCTCAAAAAGTGCACCTTTATGTCGTGCGTAGACGACATAAAATCGCATTTCATGTTCTAGAGCATAAAAGTAAACTTGTTTTCTAAGGCTAAGATGGGCTAAGGTAATCGGTCCCAACAGCCAAACAGTTAAAACATATTGCACAATTTTATTGATCAATAAAATAGTATAGCTGACAAAATTTGTTATATTTTTTTATTTAATATTTGAATTCTGTATTTTCTGTCATTAAAAGTAAATCACATAAAATAAATATCGATTATCGTTCAAAAATGCTCCGAAATGTTTGACTTGGCAGAAAACCGAGCATATGAAATATGAAGCCTGATCCCAGGTTAAAAATTTAAAAAAAATAATTAAAAAATGAGTTGGCGGGTATTAATTGTATATTTTTTCTTCTCTCGCTTTACGACAACTTAGTTGTGTAAATTGCAGTGAAAAATGTATTTTACTATTTTACTTTCCTCGCAAACGAAGTGAAAAGTAGAGTGTACAACACGGGCATAAATGTCCATTTTTATACTCGACTACTATTTTGTTCTTCGCTTCACTCAGGCCAAAAAATTGCCTCGGTTAAAAATGGGTCACTTTATGCACTTATAAGTAGCTCGGCAATTTTAGTATCTTAGTCAGTGGTACGTACCTACTTAAAGTTTTTTTTATGAAATCCCATTGACCTGACGTTGAAAGTAGTTTTTTTTTACTTTTTATATTTTAATACAATTTTGGTATATCATGACATATTTATCTCAATTACAATCCCACAGTGTGGGATTTTTCCAAAATTTTGCGAAATTCTGATTAATTATTTAATTTATCTGCCATGTCAAATATTTAGAAATAACTTTATTTTAGGATCCCTATTCTTTTTAAGAGACCTATTGAATGGTAATACCCCAAATTATAGGATTACAGCAAATAAAAACAATAATCCCTACTTCAACAGTTAGGGAGTAACCCGAAAAATTTTTTTTTTTCTAATTTTTATTCTAAGTACCACGTTGTCGGCATGATTAATATGTATACCTATACCAAGTTGCAGATTTCTAGTACGGCCACTGAGCTATGCTGCGGACAGACGGATTAAAAGTTCCTTGTTTACGGAACCCTAAAAATAAGTGTCATAATTATTGTTACATTTTTCATTTAGACTAGCCTTCTATCTTTTATCAATTTTAATTAATTTTATTTGATCATGTTTTGATGATGCCCATTTTATTTGTTGCATTACTTCCTACCGTATTACTTCCTATTAGAAAATTAATCCTTAATAATCTTCATAATGTAGCCAGCGCCGATGGATTCATGATAAAAAATACCTATCTAAGCCTGTGAAAATGGGATTGATAAGCAAATTGTTATTGTCCTATCAGCCACACGAGTAATCAGTGATAAGTGTTCTATTTGACCTGAGTCATACGTTTTACTACGAGTAACAGATGCGTATATGCATACAATACAACAGATAAGGACGTACGAATACGTACACATAATGAAGGTTTTCGATATTTTTTCTGCCAGGTGGCTATACGTAGGCGTGAGGTCCAAACAGCTGCCAGATTCATACAGTACTATTTAATATAATATATAATGTCCCACTGCTCGGCACAGGCCTCCTCTCGTATATGAGAGGGATTGGGCTATAGTTCCCACGCTGGCCCAAAGCGGGTTGGGAACTTCACATACACCTTTGAATTTCTTCGCGGATGTATGCAGGTTTCCTCACGATGTTTTCCTTCACCGAAAGCTAATGGTATCATCTGATATTCCGTACATAAGTTTCGGAAAAACTCATTGGTACGAACCAGGATTTGAACCCACGACCTCCGGTTTGAAAGTCAAACGTCTAAACCACTGAGCCACCACCGCTTCATACAGTACCCGAAAAAAAACATTTTTTTTAACTTATTATTCTAACACTTTGTTGACGTGATTAAACTGTATACCCGTACGTAATTGCAAGTTTCTTGCACTAACGGCCACTGAGCAATGCTGCAAACAGACGGACAGACCGACGGACGGACATGGCGAATCTATAAGGGTTCCTAGTTTACTACGGAACCCTAAAAGGATATGCTCAGTTAGCAACGATGATCAGTTACCTGCATTAGCGTTTATGCTATTTTGTTTGTATAAAAGCATAATAATAATATAATGAAAGCTGGGAATAGACTGCGCAATATGACAGTAATGTTTCCGGTAGTTACATTCTAATCGACGGTTCACAAATGTGATTATTAAAATAACTGTGTGTTGTCATCGGTTTAGAACTACATAATAGTAGTTTATCTACAGGAATATCATAATTTCCCTGTTGTGTATTCAGAAGCGGTAATGTAATGACCTATATTAAGAGACCGGTGTCTGTGGCTGTATCATAATGTTAACATTAAAGTACAGGCAGAGTACAGTGCATCATAATGTTGACATCAAAGTATCGTCGTCATGATATTAATTTTAACATTATGAAGTCAACTTCTTTTTGTTGTTTTTTTTTCAATAAATATTTATTGTAGGATATCCTTACTCAAATTGAGTGATTGATTTCAACTGATTTGAATTTTTATATTTAGAGGTAATTACTTAGTGGATATCAATGAAAATAAAGGTAAATTGTCATTCTAAACTAATGATATGGATGTAGATAAAGTTATGTATGTGACTGTACATAATTAGGCATTAAACAGGCTCTTATTATGCGCCAGCCACATAAATAACTATTTTCTACTCCCGTACTTTTACTTGTCATTTACAGGGTCGTGTACACACCTTTAAGCCTCTACCTTATAGATGTCAAGATAAGTCTACATTGTCTATTCCCTATTTCCCTATAAACGCATTCGGGCATACACGCAGTGCTGTTTTTTGGATTTTAAGACACCTCGTGTACGTGTGACTTAATGACATGCATGGCTGCCAACATAATTTTAAATGTCATTTCGGATGAATAGTAAACCATAGAGGAGCTTCCTTTTTTAATTTTGACGTCTCCCGCCCGACCTTGACTATTAATAAAATTGTGTTTGACTAAGAAAAATTATCAAAATTACAATTTTATTTGAAAATAAATGTGTGGTCGTAGAAATACTATTGTATACAACATTGTTTAACTAAGTCAAAAAATGCTCGTGGCGTCTTTAATAACAATTTTCGGCTTCGCCTCAAATTGTTACCCACGCCACTCACCTTTTTTGACCTCTCATAAACAAGGGTTGCATAAAATACTATTATGCAACGGTACGTAATAAGAGGCACTCGTGTGAGCCTATTATGAAACGAGCGTAGCGAAGAATTTTTTGAAGTCGATTAATATTGTTAAAAACCAACTCACTCTTCTGTCGTCTCTACTCATTTACCATTTTACGGTCCTAGGTGACTTTTCATGATCACACGTTTACCGTTTATCGTGCTACGCGTTATTTTCACTCTTGCACACTTGTCAAGGTGCATTTAGACCAAACGAGCATTCGCTCATTCTATCCCCCACTCTACGAAATCAACGAATTTCGACGAATCACGTTTTGTGTAACGACCGAATTTCGTAGAGTGGGGGATAGAATGAGCGAATGCGCGTTTAGTCTAAATGCACCTTAATGCCTCGGCCACGACATCGGTCTAAGGCGACCGGCTTAGCGGAAAACGTATGGTGCTCCCTCTCGTACCCATATCGGCATCTCGCTCCACTCCAACTCATGGATTTTCTCGCCGCTGGTCGCCTTAGACCAATGTCGTAGCCAGAGCGTAAGAACGTGACGGCAATAACGACAAACGACTAAACCCGAAACCATCATAAGCATATACATATGTAACTCGTTTGCTGACATTTTTTATAATTATAATTATGGCTATGAGCGCATATTTTCCTGATGACAAATATTCCTGCATTCGGTTTCGATTACCAAAACTTAGAATATCATATTAAGGGGCGTAGAAAATCAAATCGTGCACATGATTGCAATGCTCACATATTTATTATTTAATCTTTTTTTTATGCTATAGGTGGCAAACGAACAGACGCCCATGGACACCCGAAACACCAGAAGCGTTGCCGGCAGGACGGTGGGGTTTATGGTGGGAGTACGCTCTTTTCTTGAAGGTTTGACGGTCGTATCGGTCCTGAAACACCGCTTACGATAGAATTTGCAAACAAGCACATCTACATCTACAAAGGGAACAAATAAAACAATAGATGCAAAGTGTTGCCCCGATAGAAGATTTAATTTGTTTGCAGATTGGTTTGCAAGATTATGTTTTAGCATCTTACTCGCGTGGTGACGGGAATTAAGAATACCTACATTTATCACTATCCCAACCCTTCCCATGGTTGTTGTAAGAGTTGACTAAGGGATTGAAGTTTCAGGCTTGCAACCACGAACACCAAGTTCGTAAATTTCGGGGATTTGTCTCTGTCACTCCAACCAAGGCGGCATTAGAGTGACAGAAAAAAAATCCTGAAATTTGCGATTTCGTAGTTCGCATTAGTTCGCATACTCGTGGTGACCATTCATTTGGATTGAAGATGAATGATGGACAATATGGACATCAGTATCTTCATAGTGGAAGTAGACACACTACTGCGATTGCCAATTTGCTTGTCCAGCTTGGCGATTTTGAGCATTTACCTCCTAATGCGTCCATACGCATAGGCAAAATTAGGAGAGGCCTATGTCTAGCAGTGGCCTGAGATAGGCTGATGATGTAAGTATAGGTATGTGATTTTAACATGAAGTGGAATTAAGGAGCGGAGACATTGAAAATAGTAAAAATAATAAAAATCTCTTTAATTCAACTTGTACATAATAAAACGCAGTAAAATTAATTGCGCGTTCATTCGGCTACGACCAAATGGTGCATATACATATTTACATACACTTGTCTCGTATAGCTGATACTGATAATAGTAGACTAGAGCTACGGCCGGTATTACACGTATGAGTTCATCTTACGTAAGCCATAGGGACGGAGCTATATTAAGGAATGAGAGGTGAATATCACTATCTCATTCCTAAGTATAGCTCCGTCTCTCCGTAAGAACTCACAGGTGTAATCCCAGTATCGTCACACATAGGTCGTTTCACTTAAGCTGGCACGAATAGAATGAATGGAATGAATGACATCTATTATTGTGTGTATGTGGCTGTGCTATACCAACCTATATGTTTAGGACATGATTGGTATGTCAGTATGTCGACGCGAGATAGATTTTCCATCTTTTACTACCTATATGAATAAAAGAGGGATGGATAGTCTATGCACTATACTACGCACGCAGAGCAGATGGTCGATGGGGTCGAAAAGCGCCCGAGTGAAGACCACGGCTAGGCAAACGCAGCGTAGGACGTCCACCCACACGATGGACAGACGATCTTATGAAGTTCGCCGGGACACGCTGGATGCAGGTCGCATCTAACCGGTACATGTGGAGGTCCAGAGGGGAGGCCTATGTTCAGCAGTGGACGTCTTATGGCTGAGATGATAATGATGATGGATAGTCTATCTCGCGGCGACAAATAGTCGCACTAATCCATACACTACTAATCCATACACTAACTATACACTGCCGTTTTGACATCCACACATTGATATTTTCTGTCACATACCCAATCCATTCATACCAGCTTTAGTGAATCGATCTATCTGTATAGATAGGAAGGATTACACCCTTGAGTTCTTACAAGTTGTAGGGATGGAATTATACTATTAAGAGCGCTCTTACACCTGCAAGTTCTTACGTAAGTTATAGGGACGGATCTATACTAAGGAATGAGATAGCGATATTCATCTCTCATTCCGTAGTATAGTTCCGTCCCTTCAACTTACGTAAGAACTCACAGGTGTAATCCAGACCTAAGGCCAAACATTTACACTGATGGACCTACCGTGAACTTGAAAATCGAAAATTTACAGCATTTCTGTCATTCGAACGAATATCGGTTACAGAGGTGCTCGCAATTTATGATTCCTGATGTTCGCGTTAGGCCTTCAATATTTTAACAATTGGTACAAAAACTTACCAAAATAGGTTACCAAGTAACTTTTACAAAATACCACGTAAATGAAAAAATACCAATTGCCTACAAACTATTATTTTCTTTATTATTTATTATTTTCTTTATTTGGGAATCAAACAGCACATAATATTACAAAAGGGTAGAATAGATATAACTAAAATAGCTTATAGGCCAAAACAGTTTCCACTTATAAATAATACACAATTTTTTTGCTCTGAAAAATATTCATTTAGATGTGTACAGTAATACTGTACATATACAACCCAACATCTAGCAGTCAAACACAATTATGTAAAATTAATAATTAACAGCTAACATGCATTACAAAGAATGATCAAGTTAAGCTGTACAGTGTAATATTCAGTTCAAAATTTAAATACAGATGTAGGTTACAATTGTTACTAACAATAAACAAACAAATATGTTGATCAAAACCAAATATGGAAAAAGAAGAAAACGTTACGTATAATTGTTTACGTACATTATACTTTCCTAATCGATTTTGTTTAAGGACAGAAACGAATCTGCTATAATTGAAATGATTCAATGTGGTGAAATAAATCAATTTATCGTTATATTCGTTATATAGTAGAGGTCCAAATGGAAAAAATTGTGCGCTGTGAGTTACAGTTTTGTAATTTTTACCAGAGCTAGAGGGTGTAAAAATAAATATTTTTAGATGTGGAGGGAAAACCAATTCCCCCCCTGAACGAGGGGGGAGGGGGGTGAATGTGCAAACGGAAGGGTTATGTTTAAAATTTTTTCGTCTAATATTTAGGCCTACTATTCATTGTTTGGTATCATTTTCATATAAAACAGACACGGGGAATCCATTTTTGATAATAAACATGAGGATTTTCGTATAAAAAAAAATTATTATTGCTATAAAGGTAAAATAATCACAGTTTTTATTTTGATTATTGCGTTATATAAGTATTACCAAATAAATATATGAAAATAAAAAAAATACTACAAGATAGCATATTTATTGTAGTTTTTAAAAATATATACTTTTTGGAACTTTCCGTGCCAAAATAAGTTGTAAAAAAATTGCACCTGTCGCGTACCTCGAATAAAAAAGGGACGTTGCTTTGACTTATTGTTGACAGTACGTTTCTACTGCGGGAATTTAGCGATTTTGCTTAAACAAAATACTCCATAATGTCTGTTAGGACAAATTGCATCAACCTGGGTTAACCAAGCAACCCGGGTTAAACGTTTATTTCACACGGAATTTGATAATTGATAAATTTCTTATGAAGTAAGTGACTGACCCGGCACTATACAGAGGATATCCGAGACATCAGCCTATGTGATATTAGAATGGCTCTTGAACAGCTCAAAAATAACAGCTAGGGCGTCTGGGGAAGACGGAATTATAGCTGAACATCTGAAGCCAGGTGGTAAACCAATCCTTATGGCCCTTCAGAAGTTGTTCAATTCCGGAAGGGAGAACGCCTTAGGCATGGATCAGAAGAGTGGTGGTACTGTTCTTGAAAAAAAGTGACAACGCCTTATTGAAGAACTACCGATCCATCTCACTTCCGAGCCATATTTATAAGACTGTTTAGCGTTTAGCGTTTGTGGACTTCGATAAGGGGGGTCATTAGTACGTCATGGTAACCCCCAAGGCCTTCGATTTGATCTCAACTCTGAGCAGTACTACAGTCTCTTTAACGGTACCAAGTAGACTACCGCTATGTCGAAATGTTGAGGTGTTTGTACGAAAGCGCCACTATGTCAATCCGACTCCAAAACCAGAGCTTGAAGCATATTATACTGCAGCGGGGAGTCAGGCAAGGAGGTGTCATCTCCCCTAATCTGTTTACCGCTACACTGGAAGATGTCTTTAAGACTGGACTGGAAAAGGTGAGTATCAACATAAACAGCGAGTACCTCACTCACCTTCGATTCGCTGATGATACGGTGGTCTTGGCTGAGACCTTGGAAGATTTCAGTACGATGCTCGCTGACCTCAGTAGCGCCTTCGAGCGAGTTCGTCTTAGGATGAACATGGATAAGACGAAAACTCCCGTTACAATCTGAGACTAAACTCGAAGGTGTAGACGACTATAATATACCTAGGATAAGCTACCCAGTTAGGTAGGTCTAACTTTGAGTAAGAGGTCAATCATCGAATCCGACTAGGTTGGGCAGCGTTTAGGAAGCTACGACACATCTTTTCGTCCAATATTCCGCAGTTCTTGAAGACAAAAATATTTGATCAGTGTGGCAACACACATTGATCAAAGATTTAAAAGAGTGATGACATACGGTACTGAAACGTTGTCGCTTAGAATGGGCCTGATAAGAAAGCTTAAAATCACCCACAGAGCAATGGAGAGGGCTATGGTGGGAGTCTCTCTGCGAGGCCGTATTACAGATGAGACGATCCGCAGCAGAACCAAAGTATAGCTCCATTGCTCTCCGAATCACTAAACTAAAGTGGCAGTGAACCGATGGCCAATGCGGCGGCCTCGCAGGTGGAAGGCACAGCGTGGGTAGGCCCCCCACAAGGTGGACAGTGAAGGTCTCAGGAGTCCGCTGGATGCGAGTGGCTCAGGACCGGTCATTGTGGCAATCTTTGAGGGAGGCCTATGTTCAGCAGTTGACGTGATTCGGCTGATATGGTAATAATGATGATTTATGAAGTAAATGTTTAACAATTGATTTTCAAATTCCATATGATATAAACTTTTAACGTGGGTGAACTGGGTTAGTTGTTTAGTCCCGGTTAGTGTAAATTAGCTGTATCGTCTTTGGTAATGAGATCATTACCTAATGACACTTGTAAAAATGATTACTCATTCCGATTCATATGATCAGATACTATAAATCATATATGTGATCATATAGACCAGATATATAATATACACGCGGTATACAATAATCGATAAAATCTAAAAATAGAATCTGAACAAATAAAATTTTTTAATAATCTTAGGTTATTTAAAAAAAAAAGATCAGAAA
>JALPQI010014864.1:0-24213 GCA_025490895.1 Thaumatotibia leucotreta | reverse complement strand
TGTACAACGCCACAAGGGCCAATCTTAGATATAGGTTAGGTAAAGTTTTTTTATTCTTAGATTGTTTTCTGTTCAATTTTATAGCAGAAACGTACAAACGATATTAGACATAAAGTCAAAAGAGAAAATAATCATTGCCTTTGGCAACTGGTGGTTTAGAGTCGCGAAAAGTGTCACCAGACGCAGAGGATTTTTCCTGTAATCTATACGTTAAATTTCTTCTCCTACCTAGTTTTATTTTTGTCGTTCTGTTAAAATTACTTTATTTTTGTGAACACTTTGTAGATTTTAGAGATGACTACGAAATTTTTTGTTTAATTTCCATTTTCAAAAACCTAAATTTATTTGTATATTGCATAATCTTATGAAAACTTAGGTAAAATTTAATTTTTGTCACGAAAGTTTAAAAGCAATCTATTTTTATTCTTACACAATCAGCCGAAGAATGTGTTATTTCTAAATAAAAATATAAGCTAACACTAACCAACTTCACAGTGACCTTAAAATACATTTCTGTATTTTTTCTAATGTGATAAATGTCCCTTGTCCACGGTGCATGGCCACAATAACGACCCTAATGCATTTCCAATTTAGGAAATAAGCGACCGTGACAACTTGCACGCACCTCCTCCCGTAGTTTTTACTCTAAAGGTCACACAGACGGAAACGTTCATTGGATTCAATGTAGGGACAAATGAATAATTACATTAGATAATATTAAACTTTTTAAGAAATTAAGTTATTTGCTCATCTGGTCCTCCGGTGAACCTAGAGCTGGCTCGTTCCTCGCCCAACGAATTGGCATTGCCATTCAGCAAGGCAACGCAGCCAGCCTTATGGGCACTTTGCCCAGTGACAGCGATGTCGAAGACATTTGTATATATATAGTTTAGGTCCCCGTAGTTATTAAGGTAGGTTTAGTTCAGCATAGTACAGTTTTTGTTCAAATTTTTATTTTTGTTAGTCCATTTTGAATAAATGTCTTAGTCAGTACTTATGGTATTAAAAACATAATTCAGTAGGAGGAAATGTATGAATAAATATCCATTAGGATTTCACTTCATTCATCCTTCTTTCATGACATTAATTGACTTTATACACAGTACTTTTATATTGTCTAAACATCGATTCTTCATTTGTAGGTACAGGTGGTGCTGGTGCATTCCACGAAAGATTCTACTTTGTCGGGAACGTAACGGCTATGACAGCTACCTTAGAAATATATGGAAAGTGATAGAATTCTCTATAAATAGAAACACCCAGTTATAAAATTAAGATGCACCAAAAATTGTATTAACAAATTTTGTAACTTTCGTAGATGTACGCGAAGAAGGGCGTCACGTAGCCGACATTATCGTGGAATGCACCAGGTACCCCGTTTATAATATTGTAGATTTAGTCATTATTGTTTGAACAAAACAATCTTCATATGTCTTATAGTTTCAGACTTTACCATACTGACCGGTTTGAATGGGCCACCCTGTATAATATAATGACCCGGTTAGAAGATAAAGTTCTAGAATCTGCCAATCGAACCTGCGACAAAAGTCATGTCCATTATCGATTCTGAGACCAGTTCCGATTGCTTCGTATCGGAATATTGCGAGCTCTAAATCATTCTCGTAACCGTTCCGTTCGCGCCAGTTATCCTTAACAAACCGCATTCCGGTGGAAAATGTATTGAAGTCTTCTATAGACATGAGTTTGCACAAGCCCGTGGTTTATCTCGTTGATTAGGTATTGTGGCCTATTTCACGACGATTACAAGTGTGACAACTGTAAATTATCACTGTTACTGATGTCACAGGCCTCCGTAGGCCACGGGTACCGCTTACTATCGGACGGATCATATGCTTGTTTACCACCAACATAAAATTATTACTAATAACGTTATTATGTCGTTAGTAAACTACTTTTTATTTCCGAAACCCGCAAGGTTTAGTACAATTTTCATTGAATCATGACATGAGGTTCAGCTTATGTCGGAATTTCGCTACAATTGTCGTGTTTTTGTGACAATTGTAATTTTGCTTCCCAAAAAAGTAGTTATTTACTACTGATTTAATTAAGTATCTGCACTACATTTTGTGTTGGTGGCAAACAAACGCACGGCCCATCCGATGATAAGCGGTAACTATATAGACGCTCCGATTGGAGAAACAGTAAATTTACAATTGTTGCACTTGTCAATATTGGGGCCTGGTATGAGATAGATGTACTATTGTAGTCTAGTAGGTACTAGTAAACTCAGCATGTGTAAGGGTACTGCTTGTTTTATGCATTGTTACATTTTTATGTTTCGATAAATATATTTAGGATATCATCATTCTCATCATTATCATATCAGCCGAAAGACGTCCACTGCTGAACATAGGCCTCCCCCAAAGATTGCCACAATTACCGGTCCTGCGCCACCCGCATCCAGCGGACGTATGCGACCTTCAGCAGGTCATCAGTCCATCTTGTGGGGGGTATGGTCACAGACAACCAAATTGACTGGTGACTTAAAAAAATGAGTGCATTTTAGAGCCTATAAATATTATTCTTCTAGCAACTGTTATCATCTAGGTACATAGTAGATCGTATAACTAATAATAACTAATAATCTTACGTGTGGTGACGGCATTAAGAATACATTTGTCATCACCCAACTCTTACCGCTGGTGTTGTAAAAGTTGACTACGGGCTTGAAGTGTCACTGACTGTTCTTTGATAGAAGATTGATGATGGGCAGCAGCGTCATCATATTAGACACATTACTGCGATCGCCAATCCGCGTGCCAAGCCTTAATTGAGTTTACCGTGGGACTAGGTCGATTTGTGTAAGATGTCCCAAGATATTTATTTATTTATATTAATTCTGTTACTCATTCGTAATTGATAATAGCTGCATTGGTAACACGACTTTTTAAAATTCACTCCATACAAAATGGAATCAACAACCAACAAACTTTTTCAATTTACTGCAAATCAAGACCAACGACGTTTTTTTAAATCTAAATACCATTTCTGTGGAATTTATAAGCTTAGAGCCCGGTATGCATTAAATAGACGTACTTTGATCGTTTACCCAACGCCGAGCACTTTAAAACCAATAAAAAAGTAATAAACAGCTGATTAGCTCTCCACCATAAACTAAGACAATTGTAACGGCGCTGGTCCAATCGGCGGTGACGCAAGAGCAAATATCTACCGTAGAAAAAACCTGTACGCAGACACACGACAACGTTTCGACATTGCGGTGACAACCGGACGGAGGAGGTGCGCGGGAGAGAACCAGCACGATCGGTATTAAATTAAATTAAATGTAACTGTAGAAATAAATGTCGCAACTGAACCTATTTTAAGCATGAATAACATAGAAATTTACTATTATTACCCGACTGTGGAAATAAATTATTTTTTTTCTTAAACTAACTCTTGATAGTTTCAATGCCAGTTTAATAGGTTTCTTTTCTAAAGTACCCATGCTTTTTTCAGAATGTATTATCAATTATTTTTTTCTTATTCATCTCTGCTTGGGACTGTCCCTACTCGCCCACGAGCAACCCATTTCGTAAATCGAGACATTAACCTGCTGCTCTTATTGTCGTCGTTCAGTTCTATTAGCTGAGATACGAGGTACTCACATATTGCCTGCTGACTGGATAAAAAAGGAGAGGGTACTAGTGTTCCAAATTTTTCATCTTCATTAATTTCGTGGTTCAGTCGCCCACAAGCGATTCATTCTATTCACCGGCATGTGCGCTATTATTTTCTTCTTCGATATGTTCTCATCATCATCATCATCATCATCATGTCAGCCGAAAGACGTCCACTGCTGAACATAGGCCTCCCCCAAAAATTGCCACAATGACCGGAACGACATCCAGCGGATGTGGGTGGCACAGGACCACCAGGAGTTATGTTCTATCGGCTGGGAAATATATGAGTACCTATTTCTCAACTAAAACTAGGCTTAACGCTTTAGAAAGAGCATTGGTGTGTGTCAAAATACGCTTACAATCAAAAAATCTAAATAAAATTATCGTTTTTATTTATTTCTTGGTTCGGCTCCGCATATGACCGTCCCCAGTCGCCCACGAGCGACCCATTCCATCGGCGCAGCAACCTGCGGCTCTTACGGCCGTCGTTCGGTTCTATTAGCCGGGAAATGCGTGAGAACATTTATTAGGCAACGGGTACACTGGACACAGCAGGGATACGTCCGATAATAACTGCGTATCGTAAAATCAGTCAACCCCATCACACACATCATCAGCCTATGATAGTCCACTGCTGGACGTATGCCTCTCCTATTAACTATGCGTATAAACGGAGGTAAATGCCCATAATCGCCACGCTGGGTAAGCGGATTGGCGATCACAGTAATATGTCCACTAAGATGACGCTGCTGCCCATCATCAATCTTTTATCAAATAATGGTCAGTGACACTTCAATCTCTTAGTCGACTCTTACGACACCCACAGGAGGAATTGGGGTGGTGACAAATGTATTCTTACTGCCGTCACCACACGGCCACACTCAATACACAACCGTTTAATTATATTGATAATTTTCTATGAGATTTCCATTGCTAGATGGGCTCGCAGACGTTTGAAACTAAATCGACCACCATAGTAAAGACAGATGTCCATTGACCTGTCTTAAAGATTATAGATTATAATCTGTCACATGTCGGGCGCGCGCGCGACATAGCAAACACCGCAAGATGTTTGCTTAACTTGTTTGTCTTTGGCCTTAGTTTACTTTCTTTTAGTTTCTGCTAAAATGTACTTGAGGTATGCTCGATTGGTTTCACTTAGGCAGCTGAGTTTAACGGGTTTACTCGTAATTCCGGCAGCGTTTAGCTTAGCCATAATAAATATCATCATCATCAGCCTATGATAGTCCACTGCTGGACGTTACTAACTATGCGTATAGATAGACGCATTAGGAGGTAAATGCCCATAATCGCCACGCTGGACAAGTGAATTGGCGATTATTGTAATGTGTGCACTATGATGACGCTGCTGCCCATCATCAATCTTTTATCAAATAATGGTTAGTGTCACTTTAATCCCTTAGTCGACTCTTACGACACCCGTAGGAGGAGTTGGGATACATATCAGTGGGGAGTATTGTTAAAGTGCAAAGCTTTTTAAACAAAAAATAGTCGGGGTTCAGTAAGTACATAATTAATATATGTAAATAGAGACATGTGTATACATTTGAATTATTTACACAAATCTGTAGTTGTAGGTAGCTCGGAAATTTCCAAAACTTTTCATAAGAGTAAGTTCTCATTGAGAATGTTTCCATGAGGACTTACAAAAATGTGTTATAAATAATTATTTTAAATCGCAAATAAGTAAACAAGGCAGGAAATATAACGCATAAGACATGTATCTAGTACGGTCTTGGTTTGATTAGACTGTTCGTAAAATTTAGATTTCCGAAAACATTCTCTATGCAAGTTTCGCAACTTATGAAACTTCTAGGTACAATGCTAGTGGTAGGACCTAAAAAAAATGAAAATAAATTGACAAAATTACATGAAACATAACTTTAACCTTACCTTAACCTAACCTATAGGCTTGTGATTGTCCCGTGTCAAATTGCTTGTCCTCGTTGCTGTCACGTTCTAAAGGTGCATGCAAACCAAAAGAGCATTCGCCGTTCTATCCCCCACTCTACGAAATCAACGAATCACGTTTCGTGTAACGATCGAATTTCGTAGAGTGAGGGGATAGAACAGCGAATGCTCTTTTGGTCTGCAAGCACCTTAACAAGTATGCGAGCACAAAAGTGACGAGTAGCACGATAAACGGTAAACGCGTGACCATCACAAGTCACCTAGCAAGCTCATAAGTATCATTCGTCCCATTCCGTTTTATCAATATTTATATAAGACCGAAAGGGATAAACGATAGATAAATAAACAAATATCTATCTTGGGACATCTTACACAAATCGATTTAGCCCCATGGTAAGCTCAATTAAGGCTTGTGATGTGGGTACGACGATATATATAATAGATAGATGCATCTATACTTAAGTATCTACCTATACTTAAATACATAGACAGCCATGACCAAGGAACAAATATTTGTGATAAATAAATACCCAAATGCCCTCGCCGGGATTCGAACCAGGAACCTCCAGCTTCGTAGGCAGGGCCACTACCAACTACCAACTAGGCTACGGAGGCTGACTTAGGATATTTATCAACTTGCTATAAGTTGCCGCTAGCGTCCTCGGACATTGCATATCAATTATTTTATTGATTTCTAATGTCTATTCAATAAAACAAGAATGCTTTAAGTTGTAAAAATCTTGATTTTGAGGAAACATTTTACTATAGCTAGACCCGGTTTCATCAAAATTAGCATTAAAATATGCAGATGTCCTATATTTTGCACAATTCGATCTTGAATTAGTGTCAAACGTGGTTATACGTTATCGCAAACGTGTGTATTTATTCCATGTCACCGAATGTCAAGGCTTCATACATTTAGACGAACATAAAAAGATGGCTATAAAACTTAATGTGTCCATGTCACGGACAGGATTCACAAGATTTTGTAACGTCGTTAAATTATGTCCTCGTGTGACAATAAATATTAATTAATTGGGCATTATTGCTATTTTAAAATCCAACTTTTAACGGCGTTTTGGTGGCTACAACTGCTTTACAAACAAAAATAATGATTGGCAATTGAATTACATAACTATAGTGAGAGATAAGATTTTATGTGATGGCGCTATAGGGACGGAGTACAACAATTTCTTGAAAAAAACAGCATCAAAACTAAATGGGAAAAACCATACTCGCAAGTAATTTTTTAGCTTAAAGTTAAAATCCAAATATCTGTTATACGAGCAGTTTCAATAAGGATAAGAGGCACCAGAAGGCATATCAGAGCCTTCGAATGCGAAGACGGAGCAGGAATCCTATACTAATCATCTTCGAATCCGTCCATATACAACGTGTTTCACAATTAACTGAAAACCACAGACACTCTAACAAAATTTTATTATGTAATTGTAGTGTAGATAATCTGTTCTCACATCAGTGTATTTTATGAAATAAATTGTTTATTTTTTCGTGAGAGATAATACTTAAGTGAAAAAAGCTACAACTCCCTGGGCCCACCGGAAAAGTTTTTGATCCCATCTCCTGCACCTGCATGTGCTGTAACCATAGTACAATATGTTTCATCAATTTTATTATTTATCAGGGCGTCTGAATCAGTTAAGAATATATACTTGTATAAAATATAGCTCATACCTAACATTTCACTAAGAAAGTACAAATTTTCCAAAAAAATGTAATTTCCTCTTCCCGCATGATACTTTTCCCCGCTTAAAACGCCTTCTTTGTCTAGTCCCTACAAAACAGTATTAACGGGGTTTCAATGTATACACGTATAACTATAATGAGACATAATACTTTAGTGAAAAGGCTACAACTCCCCGGGCTTAAGTTTGCGAATAAATAGGGTATAGGTATCATACACCATTATTCAATGTACTTGCAAGTTATATCGTTTTCATTAGGGCCACAGAATACCACAACAATATAAATAAACGATATAAAGGGCGTCCCAAAAATTAGAAGGAAAGTACCTTAAATATCGTAGATTTATAGGTTATTTTGCTTAAAGAAGACTTAATATTCTTTTTAAAAGTCAGTAATATAAAAAAATACGTTTTCTAAATATTACTGCCTTCGTTGTTCGCCATTTTTGTTTGGGATTATGATATCCAATATTTATAGTTAAATTGTTGAAATTACGTATAAATTGGAGCGGTGTCGTAAGAGTCGACTAAGGGATTGAAGTGTCACTGACCATATTTGATTAAATATTGATGATGGGCAGCGGCGTCATCATAGTGGACACATTACTGCGATCGCCAATCCGCTTGCCCAGCGTGGCGATTATGGGCATTTACCTCCTAATGCGTCTATACGCATAGTTAATAGGAGAGGCCTACGTCCAGCTGTGGACTATCATAGGCTGATGATGATGATGATGATGATGACGTATAAATAGGTAGGTACCTATTTAGTCACCACGCGCGACAGTCAAAATACGTGAGTCTAACCGTTTATTTATATTTTACATGGTTCGGATCTAAATATTTGAAATCCGTATCGCGCGTGAATGGCCGTAAAGCAAGAAACACGGGCAATTCATCTCACAACTAAGCAATTCCTACGAGGAACGAGGGCCGTTTTATGTAGTTTTTATAACAGTTAATAGAAAGAGCATGTAGCTGGAGGCGACAAACTATTGGATGTCACTCCCACGTAGCTACGACTACACTTATTGGTACATTCTGGAAGGAAATGCTTGTTTCATTTTACGTTTTGTGCTTTTTAACTATTTTGTTTTTGTGTCTTTGGTATCGCATATGGGAACATTAACGCATAGTGTGATAGATTTAATTTATTTTATTTATTTATTTTATTTGAGAGGAAAACTTACAGCTAAAATGACAAGATATGTTGTAACATGCAAACAATAAGCCAATTACAAGTTTCCACAGATAGAAATTGAATATGAACATAACATGCAGAAGTACGGACGCGTAACAGTGGATATAACTAAATATTTACTAAAATTGAAAACAAAGAGCGAAAAAAAAAACAATTTGTAGTTAACAGTTAACTAAACATTGCCGGGGAAGTCATTACTCATTAACCTACGAACTGAGCTAAAGCTATCACAGAACAGATCGATGAGATTGTGACGTTTGCAGAGCTGGTTAACAGACCGAGCAGCTCTTGGAAGGAAAGAATTCTTCCTATAATTACTACAAGCGCGGGGGACATGGAGCGTTGATTTAGAGCGAGAAGACAGGCGTGAGGGGACTGAGAAACTCAGGCCGGACAGCAGATCGGGACAGTCGACATGGTTCTGGGCAATTTTCATGATGTAAATTACGTCCGAGATATTACGTCGGATATAAAGGGGTAGTAGGTGTAGTTTGGCACAGTGCTGCGCATAGCTCTGCTTAGGTATTTTGTATTTATATCTCAGAAAACGAATAAACTTTTTTTGAATTCTTTCAATTTTCGAAATATATATATCATAGCAAGGGTTCCAAACCTGAGAGGCATATTCCAAATGACTCCTTACAAAAGCGCAGTAAACTATTTTGATTGATTTTAATCTTTTAAAGTTTTTGCACGATCGCATAATAAATCCGAGAGACCTGAAAGCTTTATTAACAATTGATTCCACGTGCCGATCAAACATCAACTTGTTGTCGAATATTACACCCAAGTCTCTTATTTCACTGCACTTGGAAATAATTTCATTTTTTAACAAGTAGTCGTGGTTAAAGATATTCCGCTTACGTGAAAAACTAATAACATAACATTTGGAGACGTTTAAATCTAGTTTATTCCTAGCGCAATAACGATCTAGTCTCAGAAGATCTTCTTGGAGACAAGTAGAATCAAAATCGTTATTGACAGCTCTGAAGATTTTCATGTCATCAGCAAATAAAAGAATGTTAGAGTATTTAAAGCATTCGGAAATATCATGAATAAATATGATGAATAATAAAGGTCCGAGTAGAGATCCTTGCGGCACTCCTGAAGGGATTTCCACCCAAGATGACGAAAATCCGTTCAGAACAACCGCTTGCGACCTGTTTAGAACATAAGAGGTGAACCATCGATAGAGGTCTCCTCTAATACCTACCGATAGAAGTTTACGTAGTAAAAGAACGTGATCGATGCGGTCGAACGCCTTGCTGTAATCTGTGTACACAGCATCTACTTGAACCACTTAATACTGTCAAACCAGTTTGTAGATAAAGCCGACAAATTTTAAAATACCCGATCAAATCAAAGATCAAATAAACTCCGAGATAAATAAATAAATATCTTGGGACATTTTACACAAATCGATTTAGTCCCACGGTAAGCTCAATTAAGGCTTGTGATGTATACGTATGTGTGGATATTACCAAGCGACTATATATTATAATATATAGATACATATAGATACTTAAATACATAGCCACGACCAAGGAACAAATATTTGTGATAAATAAATACACAAATAATGCCGTCGCCGGGATTCGAACCCGGAAACTCTAGCTTCGTAAGCACTACTAACGAGGCTACGGAGGCCGACAAAAATCCCATCATCACCTCGACTTGGTTCCAGCAAAACCATTTCAGGGTTATACCCGTTTGATTGTCGAATCGAGAACCTCCTTTTTTGATGTCGGTCAATAAATATGTAAGTGTGTAATATCAACGACAAAATATATAGATGATAACATTGTAGGTATACCTACATTAATTTGTAAGTATTTAATACTTACGCGTAGTTTTTTTCTATATAACAAACTGCGCAGTGGCAGAGTAGGTGTCACGATTCAAAACACATTAGCTCGTAAACGCGTGTCTCACTGCTGTATTAAATAATATTTACTTGGGGTTTTATTATACTTTTGTATAGTTACTACTATATTATGCTTGACTTTAGCGTGTGTGAATAATCTTTATTTTAATTCAAATATTAGATTAGAAGATCGATGTTAACTTTGAAATGAAGTAAGTATAGATCATTTAGAAACATTTAAGCCATGGTTGTCTTTGACGAAAACTGACTATTTATTAAAATTATTTTTAGTTTTTTTTTAGAAAAAATACCCAAAATTTAAAATTTACTGCTGATTTTTGAGCAAATTAAGTGAGGTTTTCAGATATCCGCCTAAATGATACCTCAAATGATAGAGCGATTGAGCAATTCCACTTCTCGAGGCTTCTGAAAATGATAGAAGTTTAATACGTGTGTAGACCGTTTTCCAAAATGAACGGCTAGTTAATAGTATCCTTTTTCACTACCACAGACTTATTACCTCGAATTGTACAGATTTTAGAGTAATTTTAACACTATTTTATTAGCTTTACTTGTGAGAATGTACCTATATATGTAACTAAATCTAGAAATCTCAATTTTACCTACTTTTTGGTCTTCCATCAGGATGAAAGATCCCAAAACAAGTCACCACCACAACAATGTCATTAGAAATTTGATCTTTTGGCTGTCAGTGTACTACAATACAAACAAACTTTGTACATGTGCCCTCCATTGCCATTTTCAATTAATAATATTATGTATTACTAATAAAAGACATTATGTGTTACTTGACCAACGGAAATACTGATATCACAGAATGGATATTGGACTTAAACTTGAGTTATTGGGAAAATAGACCCCAATAAAATTTTTGACCATTAAATATGTTAAAATTTTTATTGGAGTCCATTTTCACTATTTTCCCAATAACTCAAGTTCTACGTCCAATATCCATTGAGTGACATCAGCATTTCCGTTGGTCATTGCTCCTGTGTTTGCGCAGCTAGACGCGTAATGGCGCGCGCATGCGCGGCGGCCGCGTGCGCAAATATTGGGCCCGCTGAGAGCATACCGGTACCAAGGTCGTAGGTATAATATTTTGCAAAATGCGCAAAGACAAAGATCGATTTCGATTATATAATGAGAACAACTAAGTACGAAAATGTACCGTAAACCGTTTTAAAATATGCTGGTGGTAAGACCTCGTGCAGGGTGCGCCCGCGGGCGGGTTAACGGGTAAGACGGTGGTAGCTATTCGCGAATAGCTAATAGCTACCACCGTCTTACTCGTTAACCTGCCGCTAACTAGCATTGTTTGCACTGCTGTGTTCCGGTTTGGGGGTAAGATAGCCGGTGTAATTACTGGCATAGATAGAGGCAATCCATCTAAGTCCTCAGGGTAGGCAGCGCATAGGCGATTTTCTGATCGCTATGTCCATGGGCCTCAGTTCCTGCTTTCCATCAGGTGGGCTGAGAGTTCAGTTGTCTTTGTCATTGAAAATGTACCGTAAACCGTTTTATATAGAAAATGTCATTGCAGTATCCTAAGATTTGTGGTAACTTATTATAGTTAAGAGTTTTCAAATCTAGGCCCAAAGGTAGTAGAAACTTAAGAACTCAAATAGTAAAAGCTGGTATTCTTTTTTTTCATTTTTTCATTCACTTTCTTGAGTCAGTTAACAGATGTATAAATTAATTGAAATTCACTTACCTTTCCTGTTACTTTATTTGCGAAGGATGTAGTATATAGAAGCTGGTTGAAGGAAATAATATTATCAAAAGCGCAAAAGGATCTTCAGTTATTATAATTATGTACGTATTGTTGAATACCCATATCCATATATTCTACATCTTTGTAAAGTGCACCACGTCTGTAAAACAAATTAATATTATCAAGCGACAATTTTACATAAAAATACCCATTCCCACGGTACCTATTTTGGACAAATCCTTGTCTTGAGGATAATAAATGAAGACGTAGTGGATAAATACATGTAGGTACTTAAGTAGGTCCATAAAAACAACCATGGCTAACGCACAAATATTTGTTACAAATACACAAAGAGGTACCTTACGTTTTGAAAGCGGTTATTGCTAGGCCTACTCGAATGAAGAATCGTTTGACTTCGACTTACTCGAATTCGAGTGTGGGATTTTTAGCCTCATTATTACTGACTAGGCTACGAACGTATTGATGAAAAACCGACTTCAACCGAATTCGCAATAATCCCATAATCAGACTCCGACTTGGTGCTAACCATCTCGGTTTATCTTGATGTCGGTTAAAAGAAGAATTATCGAAAGCGGTTGGGTGATCCTGAGTTACTTCTAAGGCATCTATATGCATAGGTAATAAATAGGAGAAACTTATGTCCAGTAGTAAACTGGGAAAGGATGCTGACATAATGAGGCGATGGAGTTAGTCAATACTCAATATCCACCGACATGCTTTTATTTTTACTGTATTAAAGTCCGTACTGGCGTGTCGAGTTTCTCAGCTCTAGCCCGTCGAAGATGTTCAAATTGTGCCTCCTCGCGTAATCGTTGATGATCATTTTTTTGACTCTTAAACAATTCAAAGCCACAGCTACCTACTTAAATCATGTGAGTGAATCGAGAGGCAATCTGATGGGCCAGCGACTCACTGTCAAAAGTCAGCCAGACCTAAATTTGTATTTTCTAAAGACACACACTTACGTGTAGTTGTGTCGTGTGTTTGCAATGCGCTTGCGCCTACGGCGGCATTCCCCAAACTACCGTTGGACAACAAACGTTCGAATGCCAAATCTGCCCACACTGAGTGATCTTAGCGTGAGTGTCGGAGCACGTTCGAACAAATGTTGAAGCTTCAAATGAATACTACATTATTTTATTTAATTTAGCCAATACTGTTTGCCTTATGTGTGCGGTTTAGTCGTTAGTATGGCAAATCCTTTAAGATGTACTTTATAATATCATGTTGGTGTAATTTTATCTGACATGTATATATCTATCATCTGGCTAGCCAACCAGATGGTCTGAACAGGTCAAAGAAGCAACTTCCTCAGGGAAAAAAATACCAAGCGGTGAGGGTTACGGTGAACAGGGACCGATGGAGTTGGAGACAGATTATCAAGCAAAAACCATCTAGTGATCACGATCCTCAGTAAGAGAGAGATATATCTAGTTATTTTTTACAAAGATGAGTTGTCTTGATGTATCATTTTATTTAACACACTTTACTAGCGTATTTTTGGTAACGATTTACATCTTGCAACAAATGAGCGGATGGACACACGCAGTCTAGTCTTAATAATAGGTGTCCCTTTCAGAACAGGAACCCTAAAAAGGTTTCTCTAAGTTGACAGCCAGTGTCATGTTGTCTTAGATCATGTTTATCTTCGGCTAGAACACATGTCGATAAGTCAATATGATTTGTTACATATTCCAAGCATACTCTAGGTTGGATTCTCACGCACCGCCACTGTTCTGGGAAGCGCGGGCGCACAAATATCACAATTACACACGCTTTGTCTCAGACCTGTGAACTGTCAACTGATTGCATAGATTATGGATACACAGAATGGTTGATCTTTACAGTGACAAACACTCTCATTCTAAGACCCTAGTGGGCTGTTAGAAAAGTATATCCCGGGACAATTTTACACAAATCAACCTAGTCTGGACCTAGTCCTGGACAGTTTATTAACGTGGGCTTACTTTCTATTCATCCTGCTCGTACTCGCGTATTTTCTATCCGACTCGCTCACGCCAATACGCGAGTACGACAGGGATAGATAGAAAGTAAACACGCGTTAATAACGCCACGGTAGCTCATGATACGGCTACTAACGTTTTGTACACGCACATTACATTTCATTTTGGCAGATTTCAATATCATGCACATTTGCCATTTCAGCGTCTGTATCTTCTGCCTTGCCGGTTAATGTAGATATCTGTCTCTTTGTCTGACTGTCTGTCTGATACCACTTCACATTAAAACCACTGATTTTGTTGAAATTTGACATGAAGAAGGACAGGCTTGTTTTTACAGCGAAAATCGCCTGTGTATGCAAACGAACTCGCGGGCAGCTAGGTATTAACTATGTGGTAACTGAAATCCCTTCTACGTGTGGAAGTCTACTCTTCGCCCGACAGCAGCCGAAAGCACCCGAAAGCGACAAGCACACGCGAAGCGCAGCCGGTGTTGTCGGCAGCTTTGACACTCATAATCAACCAAGCAAACAAGCACTGTCAACCAAAACCAGTCTCCACTCACCACCAATCTCCAAGTCTTGTCAAGACCAAGTTAGGCTGGTCATCAGATTATGATTACACGGAGCTCATAATGAGTCGGACAAACATAAGTTACTGGACTATTGTACTTCTAAAGGCTAGTTTGTTTTGATACACAGTTATGTCTACTCATAAGCTGTTGATTGGTGATTCATTATACCGCGTTTCTACAGCGTATCGTTTATGTTTGAGACACGCAGCTTTGGATGCGGTCTGGATAGTTTTAGATTGTTTTCGTTGATTTTAAGGCGGTACTTGAAGCTTTGGAACCCTTATCACTCCAAAATCTTCAAGTTTTGACTACCTACCTACATGTTAATACATAGGACAGGACACTCCTAATAATTGAATAAGATGCATGTTATTTTATGCGTATGGAGGCTAAAATCGTTTTTCAGTAGTTAAGGGTCCAAATTTTATAAGATTTGAATCTTTAATTCACAATATTTGATGAGGATTATACAGAGAGAACTATTTGTACAGTTAAATAATAGAAAAGTCATGTAAATTAACATTTTTTGCCTCTGAGTTTGATAATACGTAGGTATATGAAGTTGTAATTAGACTGAGTTCGGAATAAGGGCAATGTAATAGGACATAATATATTCCAAAAAATATTTCATATTTAGTACCTAAATTAGATGACCCTGATTGGATAATTCACTTTTTTAACTGGGAACATATCATAAAGAGTCAAATGCAATGACCTTTATTGAGGCAGCAAATATACCTAGTTTCTTGACCTTTGAGTGATCATCCAGCTTTTTATTTATAGCAAAGGCAACGCACAAATCAGTCAGTTATAATTGTCAACAATCTTATCTCCATAGCCGCCGTGGATGGAGACCACTCGGCCAAACGGTACAAGGCCGAAGTCGTTTTAGTCTCATACCAAGGCCTCTACTATACTCTACTTCGAAAATCGTACATTTCGAGGATCTGTCTCTCTTCCTCAAATGATGTCTTCGTAGGAGTGACAAAGGCAAACGTTCGAAATTAGAAATTTTCGAAGTACGCGGTAGGCCCGCTGCGCAGGAGCATAATCTGATGCGGGCCCGTCTTCCATCATACAGACGTGCTTGTTAAAGATGAGCTGGTAAAATAGGACTATATTTGTACTCGTATTACTTATTAAGCCGACTAAATGTGAACAGAAACACAATTAGGTACAATTGAAAATAAAATACAAATGTACAATGAGCGACCGAAAATCAGAATATATTAATCATATCATATTTTCAGCATTATTTATGATTATCACAACATAAGTACATAAGTACAACGTTACATCAGGTACCTAACAATTTTGTTAAATTTAAAAATATATTCCATAAGAAGAAACACTTCAATTTTAGGGAAGGAAGTCGTTTTTTAATGAAATACAAATACCATTAGAGATGATCTAAACGAAAAGATCGAGTGTTCTTTTATAAATTTCAAATTATTATATTGTGTCATTCTAAAAAAGAAAAGTTTATCGTGTATCCGTACCTGAGCTTTACTTTTCCTTTTTTGGCAATCCTCATGATCTGCAGATGAAACCGAACCAGCATGATTCTGTAACACGATATTGTATGCACAAAAGTGCAGACATCTTCGCCCACGTACTGGCTGTGTATGAATGAAGATTATTTATTGAAAACCAAGATCTAAATAAGAAAGATTGTAAACGCACGTACGGAGAGAAACTTGATAGATCTGCGTAACTCGCGAGTCAACGGTAACCATATAAATTTATAGGTAGATAAAGAATAGATAAGACTTTAATGCCTATGGAAATCATCATCATCCATCATATGATAGTCCACGCTGGGCAAGCGGATTGGCGATCACAGTAATGCGTCCACTATGATGACGCTGCTGCCCATCATCAATCTTTTATCAATTTAATGGTCAGTGACACTTCAATCCCTTAGTACACTCTTACGACACCCGCAGGAGGAGTTGGGGTAGTGACAAATTTATTCTTATTGCCGTCACCACACGGCCAAAAAATTAAGGTACAGTGTTGTTAATCGCTCATAGAAAATCTGAATATTTCGCCTTTTTTCACTGTCAAAATTTGTGGCAAAAAAAAATAACTTTGTAACACAAAAATTATGACGTAATTTTTTTTTTTCATTCATCATATCCACCATCATCATCAGCCTATGATAGTCCACTGCTGGACGAAGGCCTCTCCTATTAAACTATGTGTATAGACGCATTAGGAGGTAAATCCCCATAATCGCCACGCTGGGCAAGCGGATTGGCAATCGCAGTAATGTGTCCACTATGATGACGCTGCTGCCATCATCACTCTTTTATCAAATAATGGCCAGTGACACTTCAATCCCTTAGTCGACTTTTACGACACCCGCAGGAGGAGTTGGGGTGGTGACAAATTTATTCTTATTGCCGTCACCACACGGCCAAAAAATTAAGGTACATTTTGATAATCGTTCATAGAAAATCTGAATATTTCGCCTTTTTTCACTGTCAAAATTTGTGGCAAAAAAAAATAACTTTGTTACACAAAAATTATGACGTAATTTTTTTTTTCATTCATCATCATCATCATCATCAGCCTATGATAGTCCACTGCTGGACGAAGGCCTCTCCTATTAAACTATGTGTATAGACGCATTAGGAGGTAAATCCCCATAATCGCCACGATGGGCAAGCGGATTGGCGATCGCAGTAATGTGTCCACTATGATGACGCTGCTGCCATCATCAATCTTTTATCAAATAATGGTCAGTGACACTTCAATCCCTTAGTCGACTTTTACGACACCCGCAGGAGGAGTTGGGGTGGTGACAAATTTATTCTTACTGCCGTCACACCACACGGCCAAAAAATTAAGGTACATTTTGTTAATCGCTCATAGAAAATCTGAATATTTCGCCTTTTTTCATTGTCAAAAGTTGTGACAAAAAAAATAACTTTGTAACACAAAAATGATGACGTTAAATTTTGTGTTCATTATCGTTAAATTTTCTGGCAACAGACTCAAAACGTTGCGTAAACAGGGACTGAGATCATTTTGAACGAACGCAGTACATAATATTGGTTTACAGTTTGAAGTATCCTGATTGATAATGTAAAGAATGATAATATATTTATCCTTTTGAATGAGATCTTAAGTTAAGCAGCAACTCGGCCAGTTATTTAATTTTCAAAACATTTCAACAAAAACAAAAAGGGGTCAATAGCTTTGCAAAGATTGTTATCAGATGCATCTGATACTTTGACTTGCAGCAAATTTCCATCGTATGTGATTTGACAGTTTACATTATTTCCAAATGTTATTATAATGTACCTATATACAATATAGGTACATAAAAGTACATTAGTACAGTCCACTAGAATTAACAGTCAGCAATTTTTATTCTAATAATTATTTTGTCTAAATATCACACCTTAAAATTACTGAAGATCCTTGTGTAAATTTCCATTTTCATTGCTCTTACATACAAGATACCTATTAAACTATTAATAAATAATCAAGATATAAAAGCAATCGTTATCTTGTTCTATACATAATAATTTGCGTGTTACTTGTACCTAGAAAAAAGTTATTTATTGTCTCTGATTTTCAAGATATCCGTCGGACAGACTGACAAAAAACACATTAGCGATCCACGCTCCGTATCATTTGCATGCTACTAACTGTCCGACACGAAACCGCATAACGTTCTTATATCTAGACATTGTAAGAAATGGTAAACAGTAGCCTTACCATGACCAGCTCATGTTGCTGCCGCTGCGGTATTAACGCAGACTTACTTTACGGCTCGCTCGAACCGAAGAAACACGCATCGCAACTATGTATCGCAGAAAAGAAAGAAAGAAAAAATATTTACACACTCGGTCAATAAATACGGGTCAGGTGGTTTTTTTCATAGAAAATAACGCAAACATGCAGATTTCAAATATTTTTTCAAAATATTTGTAGTGTAGGTAAAATCAATTTTAAAATCAGTTTGTATTGGAATTTCTCTAAATTTATAAATAAATCCAAACAAACTTTAAAATTATCGTTATGTCGATTTGTAGAGACAAAAATGTAAACCGTTTAAGAAAACCACCTAAAATGTATGGTAATACGAGTTTTTTAATCTTGCTATTTTTATATCGACGGAGTCATCTGACGATAAAATTCCGTGTTATTCAGATCGGGTGCAAACTTCAGGGAAATTCCAATATAATCTGATGTTAAAAACGGTTTCACTTGTATTACAAATATTTATTTTAAATATTTGTAATCAGCATGTTTCCAGTAGGTATTTTCTATGAAAAAATCCACCTGACCCGTATTCATTGAACGCGAGTGCATTTGTGACATGACTTGACAAACAAACACATACTCATTTAAAAGGAAAAGAAACAAAGTTTGCCACAAAACGGTCCCCGATTCAGCATAAAGCTGGGCCTGTAATTACAGTCCAGTGCTGGTCTTCCATTGGGGCCATTACACAATACGCGAGAACGATCGAGATGGATAGAAAGTAAGTCTGCGTTAATAATGCGACGACAGTTCATGGTAAGAACACAGGAGCATAGTGGAAACGTCGATTTAAGTGTAAATAATGAGACCTCGTGATATTTCGTTTGATTTGCCGTTTCTTGTGTGCTTTAAGCAATAACAATATACAGCGTGTTACCATCATGCAAGCTTTTATTGAAACCGAGCATTAAGACGCAGATTTTCAATCAAATCTTGAGTATTATTTGATTGAATACTCACCTCAACATTATAGATGAAATCATCATCATCATCATCATCATCATCATCATCATCAGACTATGATAGTCCACTGCTGCTGGACGTAGGCCTCTCCTATTAACTATGCGTATAGACGCATTAGGAGGTAAATGCCCATAATCGCCACGCTGGGTAAGCGGATTGGCGATCGCAGTAATGTGTCCACTATGATGACGCTGCTGCCTATCATCAATCTTTAATCAAGTATGGTCAGTGACACTTCAATCCCTTAGTCGACTCGGTCGATCGGTCGATAGATGAAATATTTTGTAAGAAATTGAGTAATGAATGAGTTACATTGACCGTAAGAAGGAAATAAAATTGTTCGGTGAATTTCAATATTTGTGAACTGTTAATCTATATATATAAATAGCAATGTCCTGACTGACTGACTGACTGACTTAAATCAACGCACAGCCCAAACCGCTGGTCCTAGAGAGTTCAAACTTGGCATTTAGATTTTTTATAATGTTGTAAGGCACACTAAGAACGGATTTTTGAAAATTCCTCCCTTAAAGGGGTTAAATGGGGGGTTAAAGTTTGTATGGGGAAACAAGATTAGTTGGGCTATTTTATTCGAAACTTCACACAAATGTTCTTAACAATAAATAAGTAAACACGTGTTTCAGGATTTTTGAAAATTCATTCCCTATGGGGGTTAAATGGAGGGTTAAAGTTTGTATGGGGAAATAAAATTAGTTGGGCTATTTTGTTCGAAACTTCATATGAATGTTTTTAACAATAAATAAGTAAACACGTGTTTCAGGTTTTTTGAAAATTCATTCCCTATGGGGGTCAAATGGAGGGTTAAAATTTGTATGGGGAAATAAGATTAGTTGGGCTATTTTATTCGAAACTTCACAGGAATGCTTTTAATAATAAATAAGTAAATACGTGTTTTAGGTTTTTTGAAAATTCATTCCCTATGGGGGTTAAATGGAGGGTTAAAGTTTGTATGGGGAAATAATGATTAGTTGGGCTATTTTATTCCAAACTTCACATGATTGTTTTTAACAATAAATAAGTAAACACGTGTTTCAGGTTTTTTGAAAATTCATTCCCTATGGGGGTTAAAACAAGGGTTAAAGTTTGTATGGGGAAATAAGATTAGTTGGGCTATTTTATTCGAAACTTCACATTAATGTTTCTAACAATAAATAAGTAAAGACGTGTTTCAAGTTTTTTGAAAATTCATTTCCTATGGGGGTTAAATGGAAGGTTAAAGTTTGTAAGGAGGAACCAGATTCGTTGGGCTATTTAATTCAAAACGTCATAGAAGTGTTGTTGCCAATGAAGAAGTAGGTACTTCTCTACATACCTCTACCATGTTATATAGTACGAGTATTTTACCTCGAGCACTTGTATTTAAAAAAATACTCCTAAGGGGGTAAAAATGGGGTTGAAAGTTTGTATGAAAAAAAGTTTAGTTTTAGATAAAGAAATTTCATATTGCGTAAACTAATTTTGAATAAAAATCTAAGAAAAGTAATTCCAGGATTTTTCTAAATTCACCTCCTAAAGGGTTGAAATGGGGCTCCAAAGTTTGTACGGCGAAACAAGATTAGTTGGACTATTTTATCCGAAACTTCGCAGGAGTATTCTGTAAATTAAATGAGAACATAAATAATTATCCTTTATTTAAAATTTTCGAAAAACAAACAAAGGTTAATTATTTATGTTTACTTCTGGTTCTAGAGATTCCAAATTTAGCACGTAGGTTCCTTTAAGGGTGTAGGGGTGGTTTAAAAAAAAATTAAGTCAAAATCCACACCCTAAGGGGTGCAATGATGGGGGTCCAGAGTTTGTATGGTAAAAAATGATTATTTAAACTATTTTATCCGAAACTTTACAGGAGTATTCCTAAACATAAAAAGATAAAGATGTGTTTTAGGTTTTTGAGAATTCAACCTCTGAAAGGGGTGAAATGGTTAAACAATAAAAAAACATCATGGATATCGTTTCTATGGTTTATCGAGTCACTGTGGTGGGAGTCCTGATTGACTGACTCATCACCGGTTAAATGTTTTGGCTTGACTATTCCACCATAAGAGAAAAGGACGAAGCTTGTAGCGGATTAAATTATTGTTTTTTAAGAGGGTGAATATCTGAGAATTTCAACCGCCTAATTTTGGTGGCATCATTTTTGCCGAAGTTTCTAAACGTCTCAATGTTATACTTCGCCATTTGTATAAGGTATCGTGCCTCCTTAAAATGACAAAGTAGCACATTGTAACGAATAGAAACTTCGACAAAAAATATTCTACCAAAATTAGGCGGTTGAAACGCTTAGATATTCACCCAGGAAATGACGATGCCTGCGTTGCTAATTTTAATTCGTGTAGTTTATTTGCAATTCAGTATTTAATTATGTCATACTAATATGCTGTTCAATGAAACAGACTTCAGACAGAATGTAATAAGGTAAGAACTGCGATCCCACACAGAAACGAACGGCTATCAAAGTAGGTTTTGGGTTAGGTTAGAACTGCGACCCCACATAGAAACGAACGACTACCACAGGAGGTTCAGGTTAGGTTTTTACATTTTTTTTCATAGAAGTCGAAAATCTACGCGTGCGAAGCCGCGGGCAAAAGCTAGTACAACATATTGCTAGTAATGCTAGTATACCCATTTTGATAAAAGCCTGCATGATGATAACAAACTGTATATAAATTAACTCACCCAACCAACATTATTCTGTGAAATATCCATTTAAATGTGAGTACGCATGCATTCCAAGGTAAGTTCATTAAAAAGGATTGGAAAATTCGGTTTATTCTTTTAAGAATAAGTTGACCAATAGATTCAGCGACCTAATTTTATTTATTTATGCTAAAAAAATATGTTAGTGATGTTTTATTATGAAATAGAAAAACGCGTGGTATCTCAAGAAAATATGGTTTTTGTAGTTATTTGGCGGAAATAGCTTTTTCAAAGTACATAATATGATTAGTTCAATGGCTAGAGGAATCTAGCCCTTCCCGACGTCTTCGAACTAGTTATAGAAGTATTGTTAATATATTTTGTTTTGAAAAATAAGCCTTGCCCAGTTTCTGGCCCCCGAAAATTATATACCTAACTTCTCCTAGGGCCATATTTTCGGAGAACCTGGGCTTTAATTATATTTATAGTTGAAGGATCCACCGAAAAAACATGTCGAGTGCTTGAAAAAATCATGGCAAATTCTCACCTCATTCTGTTAAAAGTAAGGTGGTTTTTCCTTCTGTAATTTGAATTGACTAGACATGTTCTTTCCGTGGACCCTTAAGTTATTATGTCCCACGATTTTTTTTTTGTTATTTATCTTTTTCTCAATTTTCACAAACGAGTATCTATCTTACAATGCTTGATATCGATGTAATAAGTAGAATAAGTTAGCGGATCTATCGGTACTAGGGTAGGGTGTAAATAGAGGCTTCCCGTAATTCGTCCTAATCATGATACAATAGGTACTAAATTAACCCATAAACTAATACTTCACTTTTAAGACTTAAGGCTTAAAAAATGGTTTTATTGTCTTGTTTTATTCATTAGGTTAGACTAAAGAGTTTTAATGTTCACCCGCGCGGGTTCATTTAAGTACTTAGGTTGGTATAGGTATATCTAATTTAATATAAAATAGCATAGCATAATATTTTATCCAAAATAAAGTAATTGGTGCTAATCTGCCGATTTTCCACAGTAATAAATCTAATATTCAATACATTTCAAAACTAAACTGCGTTTAATATTATTATAGTGTGCATTCGATGCAGTCTTGCCAACATCTCTGTGTTGCAAGGAATCCACCCGTTCACCTCCGTTTCTTGCAAACCCCATCCTACATGCAATCCACATTGTATACAGCGGGGACAGAAAGTAAACAAAAGACCAGCAGTCAGCAAAAACCGGGCCGTGGCAATAAGTCAAAACTGAGCGGATCGGACAGTGGGTAACTTACACCGCGGTTTTTACTGGCTGTCACTCGTCAACCGTCGCTGCCATGACGGGCTGCTTCGATGGACGCCCGCCAACCTCCTCCTTCAAAACAATAAACAGTCCTAACAACAACCCAAGCCAAGACAAAAGAGCTTCTAAATAAAGAACACTTCAGACCGAAGTCGCTTGAAATCGGCAAGCTAGTTAGGGTTGTTGTGTGACAATGTAAGCAAGTGGTAGTGTTTTTTTGCCCTCTACGACCTGGCGGGCCCGACGGAAGACTGCCCCATTGTATGGTAATTCTCGACCGGATTTTGTTCGAGCTCAATTATATTATGAAGCTCAACCACACGACGAAAGTCAAAAGTCACCCGAGTGTCTTTTGTGCGCGGGCGCGTGCTGCCCCCGCCCGCGCGTGACGCGCGAAAATCGGCCTAACGTGTTTGGATTACAGGCGAATGATGTCAGCACATATTTGCTACTTTGTCCCGAAGCGATAAAAGCTAATTTTGCCTGGCAGTGATGTTTATATACATAAATTTTAAGTTACACGGTCTTGAAGGGCCTACGGTAGTGACACTGTAAGTTTGAGGACATTGTTACTCTTTGGTGCGAGTCGTATGTCTTACAGAAGCGGTCTACAATTTTAAAGTATGTACAAATGTAAAGAATATGCAATTCGATAGCAATAATAACTAAACTTCAAACAGCGTCAAACATATTGGTCAGGTGTATTGAATTGAGCACGATTTCTTTAATAAGTCCTAATTGTTTTTTCTTTGTTGGCCGTGTGGTGACGGCGGCAATAAGAATACATTTGTCACCACCCCAACTCTTCCGGCGGGTGTCGTAAGGGCCGACTAAGGGATCGAAGTATCACTGACCATTCTTTGATTGAAGATTGA
>JALPQI010014863.1:0-22401 GCA_025490895.1 Thaumatotibia leucotreta | reverse complement strand
TCAAGAGTATTTGCCGTACTCTGCTTCAAATAGGTACCAAGAACGGAACATGATAATACACTCTCGGACTTAGCCGATTTTCTTTAAAGATAATAAAAAAAACAATTAATCTACTCTCACGATGCGCATCACGGTAGCAGAGCTAGCTCCCCGATAGAATAAACAAATCAAACACGGGCCCATTTGCCCACATTTCTCACGGCACTCGAGTGGGTGTGACTGATGGCTACTCGACTTGACGAGTTCGCCACTTGACAAGCTTAGTACTTGACCGATTTAGTGCTACTTTTACTTTTGTGTATTGTGTCGATAGAGCTCACTGACAAGCGATGATTTGGAGTTTTAATTTAGATGAGGTCAATTTAATTGAATTTAAACTAAGTATCTTAAAACATAATGTCTATATGATAAAACTTACGTGTATTTTGGCTTTATTTTTAAACCCTGGTACTTCTCGTTTATTTATCTTTACTATACAAACATATAAAATGTAAAAATTATGATATCAGAAAACTAGGTTTCTAACAAAATGTGAAAAAAGTGAGACAAATTTATATCAGTACGAAAAACATTGTATTTGAAATATTTCTCTGTGCACATTATAAATGGTTATAAGTAGGTATTTCAATAAATCATTATCATTAATATCTTAACTCATATTCTCAGCTACATTTTTGATAACATTCCAATAAAGTAATATAAATACAATAATAACAATAAAATACCACCATAAACGTGAAATATGGTTCAAACCATACCATAGCCACGTTTTTTGTAGGCGGCGGAAATCCGTCCAGAATCCAATAGAGCAAGTCTTTACGCAGTAAACAATAACAAAATCGCTTTTTTTATTTCAACGGCACTTTCTAATCTGTGGCAATGGCTTTGGGGAAAACATTGTGTAACAGATTACGGGTCGTGCTACTGCGACGTACATTTTCTATTATATGATAAAAAAGATAAATTTCGATTGAAAAATAAAACGTCTCCTGTTCGGGGATAGTATGTACCAATTTCTCAAGGGACTACCGTATGAGTATTAACACATTCGACACCGCGTACCCGATACTCGGGCACTCGTAAACTTTACTGAGATGCCGACTGAGGTAGTAGGGCAAGACCTATAAACCTACACGCGACGCCAATATGCCTGTGAAGTTAAGTAGTAAATGTTTGAGAATGACAGATTCGTACGAAAAGCCACGTGACCAGAATTTCCATACATTACTACGGTCACGTGACTTATCGCTTATCGTATACGATTGCAGAATGGCATCTTGGCTAAGCCAGTTGGTTTAGGTACATACGATAGTTCTGATAATCGAGGTAGTGTGTACATATATTTGGAGCTTCATTTGTACTCATATTATTAGATAACAACATAAGACAAGTTCATTGAGAGCCGTAACGGGACCGCCCACGAATCTGCCTGATGACACTATTGTCTTAAAACCATTTCCATTCTAGTTTTATACCATTACTATTCTAGTTGATGCTCAAACAAAGGAGATGACTTGACGTTTTTGAATAGTTGATATTTTTTTACAATCATTTATCATCATCATTATCAGCCTATGATAGACTATCAGCTACTGCTGAACGTAGGTCTCTCCTATTAACTATGGGTATAGACGATTAGACGCATTAGGAGGGAAATGCCCATAATTGCCACGCTGGGCAAAGGAATTGGCGATCGCAGTAATGTGTCCACTATGATGACGCTGCTGCCCATCATCATTCTTTTATGAAATAATGGTCAGTGACACTTCAATCCCTTAGTCGACTTTTACGACACCCGCAGGGGGAGTTGGAGTGGTGACAAATGTATTCTTACTACCGTCACCACACGGCCAATTTTTTAGAATAGGAGTACGATATTAATCGTTTTGTTTAGGTAAAGTTTCTCGATATGGAAGAACCACCTAAAATATTATGCACACGTATCGAATGCTTCAACACAAATTTTATACTCTAATGTCTTAGCAATAGAGCCGAGTTTCAATATTTATGGCCACCTTGTACCTACACTCATGTCATGTATATGATGCCGACTGTACACAATCTCAAGAGAATCAACTATCGGTACCTGTTTCTGTTTCCTTGTTTGACAAAGTAATATTAAGATAAATAGCAAGATATCTTTGTGAACACATTGAATGGAAGCCAGGGGCACCCATTCAACTAGCTCGCCATATCACTTTGGTGATATCACTAACGATATACTTTGCTTCTTATTGAAACATTCACATAATAAATAAATAACATACTGCAATCAATAAATGGATTTCCATAAGTAATTACAATAATTTATATATCAATAATGGTGCATTCAGACCAAACGAGCATTCGCTGTTCTATCCCCCACTCTACGAAATCAACGAATCACGTTTTGCGTCACGATCGAATTTCGTAGAGTAGGGGGTTACAATAGCGAATGCTCGTTTGGTCTGAATGCACCTTTAGATAATATTAACACAAAATAGCAAGTATTTTGTAACAAAAATGTAATTTAATGAAAATTTACCTAGTGTTTGTCACTAAAGTCGATGCCATGGTTCCAAGTACAAATTAATTATTATTGAAAATTATTATATACTAATATCTCCTCACGGACTCACTCATAATCATATATATAAAAAAATATAAAACATGTGTAAATGTAACGTATACTCGTAAGTGTTTAATTCATAATAAATAAATCAAAATAACATATAATTTAATATAACTATATATATATATTTTTATTCATAAGTGTAAGAACTAATGGATTGGTTTCAATAAGCACTAAAACAAACTACCATCTCTCAAATCCCTCTTATCTTTGAAGCTGAATTGAAGATTCAATTGCGCAAGCGCACAGATCGGTATTGCGCGGACTCGAACCTGCTAACGGCCACTACGCCTACGTTTATCAATGAAGATGCTGAGGCCTTACTAATGTAAACAAAATCAGTATCGAAACCTATAGGTACAGTTCGACAGTAGAATCCAAAGAAAATTTAAACAAATATAGCTGAATATAATATGTTATCGTAACATGGTTATTTACATCTTCTTTGTTTCACGGGCTATTAAATTTACTTGGTTAGAAAGTAAGAAAAAAAGAAAGAAAAATAATTTATTCAGTGCGCTTAAAACACAAACATAAGTATATAACTATAACATACAATTAACCTTTTAATCGCCGAATTTTTTTCATGGAGCGGGCCAGTGTCGCCAGCCATACAAAATTACACTACACAAATCAGAGCTTGCATTTGAATGGTACTAATTTATACACCGTAAAAACCTAATCAGACCTTTGTCTGATTTATCAGACACGGCGAGGTGAGCTTAGCATTGGTTGTCTGATAAATCAGACTACGGCGGTTAAAAGGTTAATTATTGAAAGCGTCACTGAAAAGGTTTTCACACAGTTTTATGTCAAGATATTTGTTAGGTACCTTGAACCCCGTTTCCATAGTAAGGGCACAAGATATTATCAGAAGAAAATCACGTATGTTATACTGTTTCGAAACATAATTTAGCATTTATAAAAACCGTAACACGTGGAAGTATATCGATGATACCTCGTAGATAACCGGCGGGGCTTTCATATTGATTTTATGATGTCGTGCCGTTAAGTAACAACCTGTTTTGGATACATTTCAAGCCCTTAAATATGTCTGGTAGCCATGAATGTAGGATTAATATGGATTTGACAACGTTATAATAATAGCAAGAACGAAAGGGATGGTCTTATGAAACTTTTTACTAGTGGAAGTGAAAAGGAACGATAATCGTCCGTCCTTATCACTGTGCCACTATTTTTTGTGTGTGTGTGCATTAGATGCTAAATGTAAGTGCCAGACAAATGCGTTGAATACGTCACTAAGTGCCACACACACAAGTATCTTCTTAGTAGTAAGTGACTATGTCTATCCCTCTTAGTGGCACACTATGTGCGGCCCCTCGCTGGTAGCAGTACACGAATCAGAAGTAGAACTTTATTGAAATTGAAGCAAAGGGTTAGTTTGTATTAAACTGAGTGATGTTTCTACGTTTTCGGGAAAGTAAATAAAATCTGTCTGTTATTGCCATGGTTGCGGTTACTGCAAGCAAGCCATCGCGTTCGCTTTAATATGTCAGTGCGAGCGCGATAATAGTACATTGTGCATCAAGGGAGGTAAGTACGGAATTACTAACGAGAGTGTTAGGCTTTTAATGACTCGAGTTAGTATTCCGCTTACCGACCGTGATGCATACAATATTTATTACATAACTTTAAAGACAAAATATTAGTAAATGACGTACTAATATTTGTATGACTCCTTAGGGAATTTCACTTTTCTATTACTCGCGCATGCAAGCAATAGCGAGCTTAGACAGCAAGTATGATGACAAATACATTACGTATCGAGTAAAACCTAACGTAGGTATCCTTTACTTTCCAAATCACGGTACGGCTACAGTTTTACTCGTATTTTCTTCACAAAATTATCCAATAAGAAAACGTTTCATAAGGCGTGGTCTTAAGTCGCAAGATACCAAATTCCACCTGTCATCATGAAACCCACGCATCTATCGGAATGATAACAATCCAAGTGAAAGCAACTGTAAGGGCAAACAAACCACAAAAACTATTAAGGAAGACAATTCACCTTATTCCCTCCAAAAGGAAAGTTTCATCAGAAAAAGTGATACAAAAACGGGAGCACTAAAGTACTAATGATGGTAATCTCGTTAAGTGGGAAAGAGACACGAAGTTATTGAGCGGGATAGAAGTTTTGCAATTTGGGAGAAGGATTCAGGACTTGTTTTCTGTGTTGTTAAGAAATTTCAGCTTGTTTTTAGGTCACGAACAAAGCTGTTCAAAAATTGTGCTAAATTTAAAGGTGCATTTAGTTTAGATCAAACGAGCATTCGCTTATTCTATCCCCACTCTACGAAATCAACGAAATTCGACAAATCACGCTTTGTATAATGAATGAATTTCGTAGAGTGGGGGATAGAATGAGCGAATGCTAGTTTGGTCTAAATGCATCTTTAAATGCGTGATAAAAATGTAACTGTTTCACTAACTGTATCTGCATTGATAATTTGTTATTTCATTATTGTAGTGTCAATTTTAGAGTAACAGACAGACTAATTTTGGAACGGAATAAACTAAATAAAAGCTTTTAAAAAGGAGATGATTATACATATTATAAAAGACAAATAAAATTAATTCTTATTTACGCATGGCAGATCGTAGTCAATTCTGTCTCATTAGTCAGAATTGACTACGATCTGCTTAAATTACGATGTTCTTATGTATTAATTAACTAGGTAAGTTTAGTCAACCAATTTGCTTTTCCATGCGTAAATAAGAATCAATTTTATTTGTCCTCTGTCATTATAACATTACAAGAAGGTCTACGATGCATATTTATGTTCTCGTCCAGTTAGACAGTTTTTCGAGATTATCCCGTTCATCCGGGGGAAAAGGTTTAGAGACAAAACCTTCACTATTCAATAATAGTACTAAAATAGTTTCTTTGAGTATAAAATATTTGGACTTAATAAATCAGAATAAAAAAAATCTATTTTACGAGAGATATTTTTTTAAATTCTTTCCACATTTTTTAATTTTGTAAATAATCAATAAATGTAAAGAACGCCATTAATATTAAAGACGACATGGTACACCTGATGCACTGCGAATTTTGCGTCAAGCTTATAAGCGCGGAATTACGGTGGTGAACGAAAATATAATTTAGACACTGGTTTGTTAAAATCGATTTATTAAACAACAAAAGCGTACTTCAGATTGTTGTGTCTCTTGAAATGTAGTACATTAATAATAACCATGACTAACGTTCATACAATTTATCATTAGCATAATGTAATCATTTTTAAAATATTCAAAAAATTTTAAAAATTGTTTCGAACTAGACGAACTCCACTGCATCGGGGCTCGTAATTGTGCAATAGTTAAACAAGCAAGGTTCTTGCTTACACTTCAAATTGACATTGGAAATATTCGTATTGGTATTGACTTTGACCTTATCTCGAATCTCTCAATTTCCTATTACTGTACGATCACCCATTAAATCTAAATCATAAACTCAAGTAGGTACCTGACAGCTCTAATCTGTTGTAGCTGTAAAGCCTACTTTAGCTTGACTTTTATTTTAAACATTTAAAAATACGTGTATATTCGATGCTATCTGGCTTCGAATTACAGATCTTGATCACTAATGATAGATATTGATGGAGTGTCCGTATCTGATGGTGTTCAAGACCATCGCTTCATGTTCAAGATGATAATAATCTTACTATGTACTACCTGTTTGAATTCCGGTTATTTATTGTATGTTTGATTGGTTTAAACACATTATAGCGTGATTTACAGTTTTTTCACAGGAAGGTGTAAATTAATACCCTTTTAACATGGGATGTGGCAGGCATTCAAATTTCAAACTTCGGCAAAAATGATTTAGATTTATTGGGTAAAACATAAAATAATAAGTCCATTATTAAATTATGTCTATGTTAGGGTTAAAATATCAAAATAAATGATATTTCTTTATTTCAATATATTATAATTTATAAAACAAAAACTTTTGTGCAATGTTTTCTACAAGACTTTATTGTTGTTACTTTTTCATCTCTACTATCTACTATGTTTACAATTCATAATAAATCTGACGCCTGACAGATTCGAATAGCAATGAGTTTAACTATGACGTTACAGGAAATTTTCCTAAGGGTTTATTTAAATTACGTGTTGCAGAATCAATCATAATAATTATTATATTTATTTCAATGTAAGTTAAATTATTTTGACAGTAATGGTAAATTAACCTAACTAACTCAATTGATAACTAGTAATAATATAGTGAAAAGAAACAATTTTATTCAGAAAGTCTCTTCAAATTTATTAACATAAATGTAATTAATCAATGTTTTGTTTAATAAATGCAAATTATGTCTTGACAATTGCCTCCCAGATAACTGTTGTATGAATACTTGCCAATCAGGTATCTTATTAGCATGCACTTTAACGAAATTCATTATTAATTAATACCTTTCGGACGAATGTCTGTTGCAAAACTTGCGAATAACAAAGGTCAAAACAAACATGTGTAGTTGGTATTTCTAAAATAATACGGCAAAACTGTCCTCGTGGTTTACTTTTGTATTTTTTATTCGCCTCTTATAGAGCGTAGATAAAATAATTCTGTGTTATAATAGTACATTACTACCGAGGCCGCGAAGTGACTGGTTGCCGGCCGAATATTGTAGACGGCCGAGCGAAGCGAGGCCGGATAGTATTCGGACGGCAACCCGTCACTTCATGGCCGAGGTACGTATAATGCTTTTCTCAAACATGCAATGAAATGAAACAAAAAAAAATATCTTCATTCTAAGAAATTATAAGTCAACTACATAACTAAGTCTTTGAAACACAACAAAAGTCAAATACTTTTTTTTTTTTTTTTTAGTCCTTGTGGACAGGCGAAAGCACTAAGCTATACTGCTTTAAAAATCAAATACGATACCGACGCCTCATTTTTTTTTAAGTTTGACATGTGCCAATTTTTACTTTTAAAAAGCGGTATAAGACGATGCGGTCTGTTGGGTCCAATTAATCGCATGCGATGATCGGGGCCGACGGATCGCACCGTATAATACTGCTTTTTAAACATTATTTTGAGCAGTTATTGTACATATTTTAAATTATATAATTTAAATACCTAATTATAACTGCAACAATTAGCCAATCATGTTTTTTAATACTAATATTACTTACAGATAATTATTGGCTAAAAGCCAAGATGCCAGGTCACAACTCTATGTCAAATGAAAATTAAAAAAGAGGCACTTGCCGGCCAAGGCCGGCAACGGGGTACTTCCCGGTCGCTTTTTAGGCACGTAACTACAACATTTCATTGCATGTTTGAGAAAAGTTTTATTACATTATTGCATGTTATGGGAAAGATATGTTGAAATTAGACAAATCTCCGAATTTGACGAACTTCGGTGATCGTGGTAACAGGCTTGTATAACTATTGCAAAAAAATACGTGAATTTTGATTCAATACTGATTACATCAGGGTATTAGATGTATGTTTTAGAGCAGTTGAGTATACAAATGTAATTTACAGGAGGAATAATAAATAAATATCTTGGAACATCTTACACAAATCAACCTAGTCCCACAGTAAGCTCAATTAAGGCTTATGATGTGGGTACCAGGCGACGATATATATAATGGATAGATACATATAGATACTTAAATACATAGACAACAAGGAACCAATGAGAACCAAGGAACAAATGTTTGTGATAAATAAATACACAAAGAATGCCCTCGCCGGGATTCGAACCCGGAACCTCCAGTAATCAGATTAATTTTGCCCAACTCGGTTTTAAAAGCAGTGTTTACTTTCAGTTCTTAAGCAATACGTTGACAAGAATGATCGATCTGATAAAATTAAACACATGTCTCACGTCTCATTAGGCTAATGCAAGTTATATTAATTACGTACTCGACCAGTGACACGACATGTGTGACGAAATCTATCGGTTGCAGTAGATTAAGTGGTTTACAACGGGTTCCGGAGATACAAACATAAGTGTCATTTCATGAGCAATTAGGCAGAGAACCACAATAAGGATAGGTAAATAGCCAGTAAGATTTTAATCAAGCATTTTTGATGTCAAAACAAACAAAAAATATTATGTAACATATGTGTCAATGTGCGAAAAAAAGTTAAAAAAAAATGTTTTTACCATTTTTGAATGTATTTTAACATAAAAAGTAAATGTTATTCATAAAACTGGCACTTAAAATGAGTGTTAACTTTATTTTTAACAAAAACCTTATTTTTTAAAGGTTTATTTCTCACTTTTTGACATCTAATAATGAAGTTAGTAAGACATTGGCACCAACGCCGTTAAAAAGATATTTTGTACTGAGTAACAATTAGAAAATATGTGTTTTTTCAATTGGTAATTAACTCTGAAACTAGGCGATATCCAGAAAAGTTTATGTGCGAGTTAGACTCACGTGGAAAGGGTTCCGTACGTTCATTATATCGTCCTCCTTGACGTATCCGTCAATGGCGAAACCTGGCTTCATGACCATCACGAGCGCCGGTCATGAGCACGGATGTTTTCAAAACCGAATTTGCTTTTAAAGGTTCTGTTACAGGGCGCACAGTGCAACTCACCTTTGTTGTTATATGTGTAGGTATAAGAAGGCTTTGGACGGGTTTTTCTGTCGAGACGTTTAGCATCAAGGTCTTCCAAGCGACGCATCATGAACAGAACTGCTCCATAATCCCCTCTGTTGAGACGTTCATTATATAAACTTACTGGTAGGTGGCTGACAAACTAAACTACTCAATACACATTTTTTCAACGATGTATAATTTTGTAAACCATGCTACCCAGCCAAAATTCTATTTAAATACTTCTTTGCCCCGCAATCCCACATCGTAAACTTACTTAAACCGTCAATAAATTAAAAAAAAAAATCCTGTTCTGTTATCATACAACTTGAGTATTATTGCGTTACAATTTAGGGTCCATATTGGTTTGTCGCGTATAATCTATTCCTCATTGAAATCCTAACGACCTCAATAAATGAAGGGAGAGGTATTTGCAGGAGTAAAGTGCGTTCTGTTTTGAGACTTCGGGTTCTATGTGCAAAAATGTGTGATTCTATTTTTTGTCGTGTAAAGAATGACATTTATTTAATGTTATAAAAAAATTGCTTAATCGTAAAACTACTACACCGTAAACATAACTGCAACAGAGGCATCGTCAGGTAGCTAGAAATTAATTGAATATAGAAATTTGATGTTGTCTGAATGCAATAGCTGTCATAGATAGCGAATTCGGTTAGGTTTTATTAGTTAAAAAAAAAACGTGTGGTAATTTTATTACAATAAGCACCACAATACTACGCGACATATGAATTAATTTTAATTTTAAAGTGTATATAACGCGCCTTGCCGTGTGGTGACGGCAGTAAGAATACATTTGTCACCACCCCAACTCCTCCTTCGGGTGTCGTAAGAGTCGACTAAGGGATCTAAGTGTCACTGACCATTATTTGACAAAATATTGATGATGGGCAGCAGCGTCATCATAGTGGACACATTACTGCGATCTCCAATCCGCTTGCCCAGCGTGGCGATAGTGGGTATTTACCTCCTAATGCGTCTATACGCATACTTAATAGGAGAGGCCTACGTCCAGCAGTGGACTATCATAGGCTGATGATGATGATGATGATGATAACACGCACGACGTTTGAGAAATTTCAGGTCAAAAGCCAACGAAAATAATGCATGGAAACAAATGATTTGATGAATGTCGCCTTGTCGTTTCAATACGTGTACATTAACTATAAGTTTTTTAGGGTACATATTTTAAATGCTTATACGATTGATAGCTTCTCTATTCCCTCGGTATGTATTATAGACATTTGTAACGGGTCAAAGTTTAGATATTCCAGATCTCTTTTTCACTCGTTAATTAATATGTGTGTGTGTGTGTGTGTGTGTGTAAATAATGATTGCTCGGGGTAGTTCGAGAGCCTTACACGAACAATGGGTGATATACCATTGGCTAAGCAGTGCTCGAGCTATGCGAGAATGCTGCTTAAAGTGCATAGTAGAGAACCCTTACTACGAAGTCTATAAGGGCATTTTCACTTTTAGGAACACCCTGCGACCATATATAACATGGACGTCTAACGCCAGCTCAAAATGCCCCCAAAATCAATTGTTCAATTGTGCCGAATCGTGCAAGATGGGTAGGACATAGCGCTTTTCTTAACACCGCGCATATTTCGGCGCAATATCTTTGACTAATGGTTATACAGCGTGTTTTTCTTCATATGCTATAACTTTAAGGGAAGCTTATTTAGGTCAAATATAATTAATTTCTCTAAGAAACTAGTGTTTTAACTCTTACCGTTATTGAGTTATTAAAAAAATAAGTTTAATCACTGAACATGTGTATTGCAACCTTTATTACATTCCAATGTTACTTATTTTGACATGTGCCGTCAGTCAGCTGAGATTAACTTTTATTATATTCTTAAGGTTCTCTCACACTTACCATATCATTTATTATGTATGAAAACATGAAAAAATATTTTTTATCGAATTTCCCAAAAGCCGATATACCAGACAACTTCTATTAATGGCCCAAGTAACCTGTTTAATTTATAGCAAATCGAAACGAACACCCTGTAGAATATAGCAAATCAAAAGTTTGATGGACCAATCACAACTATTTTTAAATGGCGGTTTAAGTTTTATAGGTTGACATTGAAATTCATTGCCGTGATGCATTAAAGAAGGGGTGTCATTTGTCAACTAAAATTCAGGACCGTTTTTGAAAGGCAATTTACTATGGCGTGCGGCTTCCATGTTTTATTTGTTCGTAGGGAACACCCAATTATTATATTAACGAAAAATGTATGAAAAGTTTGGAGACATTATGTTTTACCTATAATTAAGAACAAAAGAGCTTATGATTACGCCTCTCCTATTGTCTATGCGTACGGACGCATTAGGAGCTTAAGGGGTTACATGCCCATAATAGCCACACTGGCCAAGCGAGTTGGTGATCGCAGTTGTGTGTCCACTATGATAACGCTGCTGCCCGTCATCGATCTTCGATAAATACCCCCTATAAAGTTGCTGAATTTTTTTTATTGAATACTTGAGCTTACTTTTCAAAATCCAATCAACTTGGCACAGTACTTGGACAAGAGGCGTACGATTTTTTGAGGCCTATATTTGAGTTTCCCGGCTTTGGTAAGGGTGAGGCAATGTTCACGTAAACGCGACCGTAGGCTACGGAATGCGTCTCAGATTCCCGTCGCATACTTACCGTGCACTACAACCACCGAATTTCATAGATATATCTATCTATTTAGCCTATGTCCACCCACTGCTGGGTATTAGGCTAACGTTGAAAATGTCGGAAACATCAAATGCTTTTTCGGAAATGTATGAAAATTACGTTTTATTCAGTTTTTTTCGGGTATTTACAGAAATAGGTAATCATTGTCACTGTGACTGTCGTTCCTTCTATTTCATTCAATTGACTTTTCCTCGGTGACATCGCGTTTTTCAGGTGTAAGTGAAAATTAGACCTAATTCACATTGGTTTAAAGTAAAAAAAAACATTATTGATGTTTCCGAAAATTTGCGGTAAAAAACGAGCTGTTTGGAAAGAAAGGGATTTAATAAACGCTAGTATAGGTTTCTTCTTTATTACGCCACTTTCCTCTGTCCTGTGCTAGTCGCGTCCACTTCTTGGTTGCCGTTCGGCAGATGTCGTCGGACCATCTTGTCGGTGGTCTCCCAGCAGATCTTGACTACCCTGGCCACATCTTGAGTAACCTGCTTCGTCTTCCGCCCATGGTTTCTTGCCAAGCGTCCTACCCATGTGCGATTCGTTTCTCCGCATGCACGTGTTGTTCAGCAAAACATATCTTTACCTCACTCCCATACGTTAAATTAAGCACCTAACTATTTTCAACATACTCGTAAAGATACCTAATATACGACGAGTTATGTAATTTCAACATTGCAACTATTGGCATTCAAATTACAGCCCGTTCTATGTATTCGACAAAGTTGCTCCTCAATGGATGTTCTAAAGTGTTTATCGTAATATTAGTGTGGTAGAAGTTGTTTCAATTTTCGATCACTTCTGGAAACCACGTTTCATTTATACAGGCTACTCGCGAAGAGCTCGCATTTAGACATATTGACTTCAAGAAAAATGCGCAAACGAAAACAGATTTTATTGTATTTTTTATTTAAAGTATGGACCTACCTACATAAAAAGATAATGTTATTGTTGTATTATATTTTCATTTGTCTCGTAAAACTTTGATTTTGTTACACTGTTTTTTGATATTTGTCAATTAGGATAGGTATTTTAGTTAACGTTCAATTGTGACCACGTTTACCTACATAAAATAGGCATCTTGCCCTAAGCTACAGTTTATTTTTATTTTTGGTAAGTAATGAATTTGAAACTAAGTGAAATCAGGAAATACGATTCAAATTACAAAATCAGCATTTAAAAAATGACACCTTTTCCGTTGACAATTCTGTTGGCCAGAGTATATATATCTTACCGAACCCTAAGTAAAAAGAAAGCGCCCTAAGGGCAGATTAGGGCAGCGATACTTCTCCCGATGTCCCCAATTGTTACATTCGACACCATTAACTGAAGATTGTTACATTTGATTGTCTATCATCATCATCAGCCTATCTCCGTCCACTGCTGGACGTAGGCCTCTCATATCAAGTACATATGCGTATAGACGCATTAGGAGGTAAATGCCCACCCAACTAGCAAAGAAGTCATATAAATCAAGAGTTATACGACCTTTAGCCATATAAGAGTTTTATAGTCGTTTTTAGTTAACCTGTTAGTCAAATAAACGTTATAAATCTGATAGTTTAGTCGTCCTACCAAATAGTCTAATTACAATGGTAAATAAACGTTTTTGCGACTTAATTATACAACAATCATGTAGAGCTTTTAAAGAAAACGTTTACTTAATGATGTTCAAAGTTGTATAAACGTTTTCGTCTTATAAAGGGTTTAGAAAAAACAGAACCGTCGTAATAAGGTCATTTTTACAACGTCTACATAATTTTATTGTTGTATAAGTGATATCATAAAACCTTATCTCGACAGTTATATAGCGGTATTGAAGGTAACTTCAATATGACAAAAAGATATCAGCGGGACTGTTATCTACCTTTTATTCAACAGTTGGTTATATTAACGTCAAACAAAAACTTTGAAAAACCTTTAGTTGTTGCCGAACTCGTTATATTCCTTTTATTGGACTATATGTTTTTAAATTGATTTTAAGTTACGGTTATAAAACATCATGCAATTTATAGTCGATTTGAAATTAATATTATAAAACATCAGTCGCCATTTCGTGAGCATCACAGTACTATTTAAAAGGAAAAAACCATGGACGTTACATCGTGGAAACGGTACAAACGAAGTGGCGGACTAGTAATGGCGGCTTAGTAATGGCGGACAATTTGTAGTCGTTATAAAAACCTTTACTTAAGATAAAGTTATATTGTAGTCGTATAAGTATAAATCCATGACTTGTTCCAAAATGGCTAACCTTGACTATAATAAAATATGAAGAAATATTGTTATAAATTATAATTATTTCGAATATATTAAGAGCGCGATAGCAAAAAACTGTATATCATTATAAACTTTAACGGTAAAGTGACCTTCCCATACGAATTCAGCTCACGCCAAATGTGCAAACGCTCAATATATAGAACAATAATTTCTATTACAAATCTTATAAAATTACCTTGTATTATTTTTCCGTACACTTTTTTGTCACACACACCAAGTTTTGCGCGTATCTAAAATAAATGTCAGAAGCAGTTTTATAAATAAAACTTAAAAATATTTATTTTATTTTATTTTAAGTCCGATAAGCAATGAGTAAGGGTTATACTAAACCTTCTATAAAACAAAATGGTCAGTAATACAACATTTATTTGATATTTAGGTCGCGTAAAGGTTTTTGTTGTACTCTTTATACAACGCTTTGGTCATTCCTTAATCGTTACAAAACCTTTAATAAACGATTTAAGTCGCCATGCAAACCTTTATTTAACCTTTATCTCACCAATAAGTCTTATAATTTGCGCCACTTTCGCCTTTTATAACCGTTGTTCGTTTACCTTACGTTTATATGACCAACCAAATTAGACTAGAAGTTGTATGCAAAACGTTGTCTCAACTTCTATATGACTATATTTTGCTAGTTGGGCATAATCACCACGCTGGGCAAGCGGATTTGCTATCGCAGTAACGTGTTCACTATGATGCGATGCTGTCCATCATCAATCTCCTATCAAAGAATGGTCAGTGACACTTCCTTTATTGGCTCTTACGACACCCGCGGGAAGAGTTGGGGTGGTGACAAATGTATTCTTACTTCCGTCACCACACGGCCGTTCATTGTTTATATTGCCGCTATACTTATCTGCAACGGGGTGCTTAGACAAGTTGCCAATCGCTAACGCTTAATCGTCAATCGTAAACGAAAGGCAGCTAACTGTCTTTGTCGCACTAATATGGAAGAGTGACAGAGATGGAAAACTACGATACGCTACTAAGCGTTAGCGATTGGCAACTTGGCTAAGCATCCAGGACACTTGATGAAAAAAAACACTCTTAAGGAGATTGAAATAAAGGTCATATTTCTATACTTTTATTGCTACAGATCCGAGATTTAAGAAATAGGGACGATATTTCTAATCTTGTGCATTATGCAGATGCAATCAATTGAAGAGCTTAAAGTCCTAATATCTTAAGACCAGTTGCGACCAAATAGAATGATCAACATTACTTAGCAGATTACAATGAAACTTCCCATTCAATAAAGTTTAGTGGACTGTTTAATGGTGAAAGACGGTTCGGTGCAACCGACACTAGGATTGCAATTTCACTAAAAACGTATTGATGTCTTCAGCTTCTGTAGCTTAGTTTGATTAGTAATGTTTCGTTCCTGGTAACTTACCCAAAACTGTACTATAGGGAAAGTTACCATTTGGGAGTATTTCCCAAACAGTTTGGGAATTTACCGGGAACGGCCCATGCCTAGTTGCGACTCTGCCTACGAAGCTAGTGTAGCAGAGCTTTCCTAGCAGTGGTTAAATAATACCAAACATTATGCACAATTTTATAAACTCGAGAAATTGAACTTCTTTGAATTCTTTACCGAAAACTGAATAAAAAACACAATTGCACAAAGACAAGAAACATTGAAATACCTATAATAGGAATATTAATAAGCCAGTAATAAATAAGTTCGAACAATGCGCATTAAGGTCTAACAGTTAAGAGTTTGGGGTTTCGAATCCAGCGAGGGCAGGTATTTGTGTTTTTATGTGGCGTAAACATACGTATTGGGTAAGTGTATACGTAGTCCAAAATATATATATGTATATGTAAAATATATATATGTATATGTGAATGCGTACACTTACCCATTGCGAATGTTTACCCTACATGACTCATGAATTTAATATTATTTAATCTGCCTAAAATATCCTTTAAACGAAAAAAATCTGCATTATTTCAGAAACGAACATCCATTTCAAAACTGAATACATATTTCTCGTTTTCATAGAGGTTTCTGGAATTTTCAGATATTTTCAATTGATCGTTAGTAAAGGATAAACCACAGGGCTGAAGTATGAAAAGGCGAGCAAAACCAGGGCACGGCACTAGAGCGAATCGATACATGTCGAGTGTCGAACCCACTAGCGTCGGGTCAGATGGGAATACCATGGTTTTTGATACGTGTGGGACATTTATGAAAAAACGGCCAAGTGCGAGTCGGACTCGTGTACCAATGGTATGCACCATTATCACTTTATCACAAAAAATCACGTTCGATCGGCAGCAGAAATACAACAAATGTAAAAATTTCAACTGTCTTAGTACTATGGTTCACGAGATACAGCCTCACTAAATAATAACAAAAATATTGAAATCTAAACAAATGTGCATTGAAATCACATAACGGCTGAAAAGACAACAGAGCTACAAAGCCTGCTAAGTTTGGTTTCCAAGCGAAACAAATAAGTTCTGAAACTAACATCGAAATAAAAAATACAAAATGATTTTCACAGTACAAGCTAATATAGAATCTAAAATATTACGAAATGTTTCAAGTTATACCTACGTCATTCTTAATTAAATCTGTATGCAGTTTTATGGTTAAATGCTAAAATGTACTGTCACTTGTCAAAGAAGTTTACTTTCAGTACTTTGCAGGCCTAAGACTGCAAAGTAGTTTAGAAATTCCATTACATATCAAGTTCAGTCATCGAACCAGTGAAATGGTACTTCAAGGTCCAATTTGACGTTACGTCAACAATTCGTGGCAAGTGGGTCAAAATCCTTTTCGTTGTCTTATTTTGTGTCCCTACAAATTATGACGGAATGGTGATTTTTGTATGAGATGATGTTTTGTTTTCAATATCTCATGTATGGATTAAAATCTAGCGTAAAAAAGAAAAACTGCACCGTTTTTTAATATACTGAGCCGAAACAGCAACTAAAAGTGTGACAGAGTCGTATGAAACAAGACAACGAAAAGTATTTTGACCCAGGTATGAGAAAAACATATTTTCAGTACACACGCGCTAGTGCAAAAAGTGATTCACTTTACGTCAGGTAGGGCCATATGTACTGAAAAACGTCATACGAATATCATACGATACACGTGCGAAAATTTAATTCGTAGCTCATGTCGATTTAAAGCACCCCCTTCGGCCGAGCTTTATCTCGAATCATTTGTATCGTAATTTTTCATGTCCGTAATATTCACAAAAGCTGGTCACCCCAGTCTATCACCTCACTACGGTGAAGCGCGACTCATGTCAAGTGCCCTCCACTCCACGATTATACCGTCGCCATCCGATATACGTAAGCAGTCACGGTGCTCAAAAATATCTGAACGCAATCTAACGCTATGAAAATAGAGGCTTGTTTACATATTTGTGAGCACCCTGGCCGTTCCGATAGATCTGATCGTAATTGTACTAAACTACATCACTAAGAAGCATCGAGAACGACTCGTAAGATTATTGATATGTACTGATAAAAATGTATGTGATTTTTAGTTCAAAATTATTACATATATTAGTATGAACGTGTTGGCCGTGTATTGACAGCAGTAAGAAAACATTTTATCACCACCCCAACTCTCCCATGGTCGTAAGAGTCGACTAAGGGATTTGAAGTGTCATTGGCCATTAATTTATTGAAGATTTATGATGGGCAGCAGCATCATCTAGAGTGGGCAGACTACTACGATCGCCAAACCGCTTAAGCGTGGCGATTATGGGCATTCACCTCCTACTCCAATCGCTTAGGAGAGGCCTTTGTCCAGCAGAGAACTGTTTATAGGCTGATGATAATGATGATGATTAACGTAAATATATATTTGCGAACGTGTTTCATGATGTCAAAGCCGTCAAATGCTATGAAAAGTTAGCCATGATTAATTACTTTTTTTTTTATAATCTACTGACGAATGGTATAGCCCCTATGGCACTCTGGTCTCACCGCAAGCTACTAAGCTATGAACTATCGGCTATAAACACGATCAACAGATACGCACTCCCGTGTAAATAAAAGAGACACGGCAATACTCGCCCAGCTATCAGCTATCACCTTTTTTTTGCACGGGAGTTTATATCTTTTGTTCGTGTTTATTGGCACCGTGCGCGATGACAGCGCCATTGACAGGTGGCCATTTTAGACATTATAGTCGCCGCTTTCAAGCGGGAAGTAAGTAAATTTTTTGAAAAATATTAATAAAATTTTGTGTTATTTTAATATATAAGGCAATTTTGGACAATTGCAGTCAGTAACATTATTGCTAATAACATTAATATTGTTGTTTTCAGTTAGAAATGAGCCTACTCATTACTTTTAGTTATGAGTAGGCTCATTTGGTTTGTGCCATCATCGTTTTCCAACCGGAGACGATGAATAAAGGGATGAAATTGGTGCAAGCTGGGCATGTTCTCGAGGTTGAAGATATTCGCCAAGAAGACATGTCCCGTTTTATCAAATCCCGAGTGGTTCGCCAAGCTTCTGTGACAGCAACGGCGTACAAGACAACTTTGTAAGTATTATGTAAGCCGATTTTTGTGTTTCGATACCGTTCAATAAAAGTTTTTTCTATTCTCTAACAAATAAATTTACTTACAGCTAAACACCAATTCTCATGTAGAGAGTGTATCGTGCGACTGCGTTTATAATAAGAGTGGGAAATGCAAGCACATTGCAGCACTTATATACTTCATCAATGTTCGATGAATGGTCTTGGAAATCGGTAAAATTTACAGTCACTGTTCTTCTTGGTGTTATTGCAATTAACAATAACACACCTTACTACTTAGGCCCATATTAAATATTTATCTGAAAACGATGAGAAAATATTTGCTGCAGTATGGATTTGACAGCTGAAGTCGGCGACCATAATGTCAATTTTAGCCGCAGCGAGCGCGGCGATCGTTTCGGCTACCCCCTCCACCCGCTTTGCACCCTGCCAATAGCCGATAGTTCATAGCTTAGTAACTCGCGTCGAGACCAGTGACTTAAACACAAACCATACTTGAGTTTACAGAGGGACCAAATCGATTTATGTAAAACTGCCACCAGATATTCATTTATTACCATTTTATTTACCTAAAACCTCAACAGAAGTCATTCTTATCAATAACCTTATAGCTGCTTCTTCAAATGAAATGCCGAACAATACCGAGGCGTGACAGGGCGAATTTGACGAAGGTTTGTTGACAATTGTCGTTATGTAAACAATATTTGAGAAATGGCGGACGAAGATTGAGATAGCCGTGGTTTTCTTTTGATCAGAGCAACACCGATTTTACTTTTACCGTCGACCGATTGGAACCTTGGACCATTCTAAAACCTAAAATAACAAACATTCATGAAGTTATTACATCATAAAATAATAAACATAAAAAAATCTCCTTTGTCAGAATAAAGACATCTAGACATGTAAAAGTTCTCTAAGCGTCATGATTTTGATATGAAATAATTATCAAATAGAAAATTAACAATTAAGTGACATTCACATTTGAAAGTATGCTATTTTGTCAGCCTACGTAGTCTACATTGATAGAGAGCCTACAAAGCTGGAGGTTCAGGGTTCGAATCCCGGCGGGGGCATTATTTATCAAACATTTTGTTCCTTGGTCGTGGCTGTCTATGTACTTAAGTATCTATCTATTATATTATATTGTCGCTTGGTACCCACATCACAAGCCTTAAATTGTGCTTACCGTGGGACTAAATCGATTTGTGTAAGATGTCCCAATATATTTATTTATTATTTATTTGTTACACTTCGCTAGCCCAATATTACAAGGCCCCATGTTACATTTTCGGGGTAATTAACTCTGGACTAAATGTCAGTGTGACAATGTTCAAATTTAAAGTTGACAAAAGTGCAACCAAGCACCTTGTAATACTCGTATTGGAGTAGCGACTTCTTAGCATCAGATAAGAGTGGAAGAGATAGTTTACCAGGAAGAATAGTAGCAGTCTCTTTATTCCCACCGGCGAGCATAAGTTTTCACACGTATTTATATAAAGTTATATATATCAAACCTCCAGTGAGCAAAGTTTTCATACAGTTTGATAGGAAGTTAATTGTTTGCTCTTGCTATGTAGTAATCGAGTTTTTCCTGAGGGATGTCGGGAGCAATTGGTATAATTGACAATGATGTTATTGATATTTCTCGATTAATTAGATTTGTATTATTATTAGGCAGTAAAAATACATTTGTCACCACCCCAACTCCTGCGGGTGTCGTAAGAGTCGATTAAGAGATTGAAGTATCACTAAAAAATATTTATTTCGGAATTTATGAATATTGAGCCAAATTGTGTGTCCCCAAAAGTGAAACTACCCATCTTTCGGACTTTAAGCTAGATGGGCATTTTATATTATTGAATTTTGTGCATAATTAAATGTCGTTGCAAATCTTAATATATATATTTTAGCCTATATAATGTCCCACTGCTGGGCACAGGCCTCCTCTCACATATGAGAGGGATTGGGCTAATAGTCCCCACGCTGGCCCTAAGCGGGTTGGAAACTTGACATACACCTATGAGTTTCTTCGCGGATGTATGCAGGTTTCCTCACGATGTTTTCCTTCAACGAAAGCTAATGGTAAATATCATCTGATATACCGTATATAAGTTTCGGAAAAACTCATTGGTACGAGCCAGGATTTGAACCCACGACCTCCGGATTGAAAGTCAGGTTTTTTTATAAGGTGTATAAATGTTATATTAGATGTCACACCACTTGCGTGACGTGCACGTGCGCGTGTCCAGCAACCGGTGTGCCATCTACTATGACATTTACATACGTTTCAACGCGCACGCCACGCAGACTCGCACGTGCTCAGTGTGGCTTGTCCTTTAACCCTTAAGGTCTCTGCCCACTAGACCGTAGCATACCATGACCGTAGCATGAACGTATCAGACAAAAAAATATTCTTTGTATGAAAAAGTATGAGACTATGCCCACTAGGACGTTCCGTCGCCGGCCAACACCGTCGCGTGCCATGCACGGACCGGCCAGAATTGTCGGCGAGAATATTTTGCCGGCCCCGACACGCTACGTGCATGGCACGCAACGTTGCCGGTACGGTGTGCGCAGGCGGCGAAACGGTGAGCATACGGGTTCTATTTACATTTTCGTATTGTATTTACAATTTTTATCCAAAACTCTCCAAATTTTTCACTTTTGATAGTGAGTAATAATTTTTTTTTATGGCGAAACAACGCAAACAATAAAATCAGTATCGCTATTTTCTGAAAAAAAATACTTAATTGATTGTAAACCCGCAAACCGAAGATTTTCATCGAGATCGAAAAATATTACTTCGTTTCTTACAAACAAAATAATTAAAAGAAATATCAATTTTGAAACAGTCGTGTAACTTAACGAATTTATCCAGATAGATTGCACAATTTGTTTCTTTTTTACATGGTAACAACCATGCTTATGATGCGTCTTTCTAAAATAAATTTTATTGGGTTTAGATTTTTATTACATTATGTATTTACCTACACAAAATCGATATATCTTTTTTTCGATTTTTTTTTCATCTACTCCATTGTTATTTAAAATTAATTATTGTTCCAAAACTATTAGAAGATGTAAAAATAATCAAACAAAACCAGTACTTGACGGAGTCACATTGACAATCATGACAAGAACATAATGTACTCTCATAAATCTATAGACAATATATTTACCAATTCCAAGAAGTTTTAGTTTAATATCATAGATTACATTTATCAGTGTCTAGGTTACCTAGACATTGATAAGTGTAATTTAATACTTTAATAATATTAATGATAAATAAACACATTCCGCCATATAAATGTATAAGTAGCATAACTGACGATTCGAAAGTGCTTGTTGCTTCTCAATAAATAATTTTTGACTTTGACTTGACTCAGTAACAACTCTAGTACTTCAATGGATTTCGATCGCAGTTTACGATGTCTGCTCAGAAAAATAGGTGTAGAAATAAACTCCTAGGAAAATACTAGCAGAGCGATAGTAGTCTTAAGGGCCCGAAAACAATTTGAAACTGATAAAACTGTGACAATAGAACGATAACGACGGATATGAATCGCTCATACTACGGGGATGATACGTAGTTGCGACGCGGATGATACGTGGTTGCGACGCGGATGCAACGGTCACTAAACGGGCTTAGCACGGATATGAAACGATGTACACACGTTATAGTGGGCATAGTAGTCCGTGTT
>JALPQI010014862.1:0-27641 GCA_025490895.1 Thaumatotibia leucotreta | reverse complement strand
ACGTCACGCTTAATGTTACGCAGCAGTAGCTATGAGCGCCGATGGCCAAATAGCCGGCGGCGGCGCGTCGGTCAAAATTGATCGGTGGCGTGGCCTTGAAAACAGTTGTTCATAGAGTTAAATAGTAAGGACCGAAATTTTCTATAGCAAAAACTCAAATTGTCAGTGGGATTGACTTAGTAAATGCTCTTTAACTATCGTTAAATATTCACATTATTCATACTTAACAATACATAATCATCAGCATAATCGCAGTCCACTGCTGGACATAGGCCTCCCTAATTTCACGCAACCGTCTTCAATCCTGCCAAATCGTCGCTCCACGCTATATCGATCACTTTGGTTCTCTGCTGGATAACCTCATTTCTGATTCGATCCTGCGGAGAGAAGCCGAGCATGGAGCCCTTTTCAAAGCGCGCTGAGTGACCTTGAACTTGTGGACCAGCCGTACCGTCAGTGTCCATGTTTCGGCTCTGTACGTCATGACGGGTGGGACGCACTGATTGAAGACTTTTGAAATTGGGATCGACGGTGTGGACTCGAAGTAGCTTCCCAAATGCTGCCCAACCTAGCTTAATTCTTCTATTCACCTCATCCTCGAAGTTGTTTCTACCCATCTGCATCGTTGCCCGAGGTATACATACTACCTCTCGTACTTGCCATAATTGTTGATGCCACGTCCTTTCCAGATCAGCGTCTTAAACATGTCCTTCATTGCATTTGAGAACAATTTCGGGGAGATAGCGTCCCCTTGTGTCACGCCTCTATGCTATCAATTGTATAGGATTTGTTTGCTGATTCTGTACTTGGATGGACATAGTGGTGACCTCGTAGAGACAAAGGCTTTCTGATTGTCGACAAATGCTACACACAAAGGCTGATTATACTCCTCGGTCTTCTGTATAATTTTCCGCACTGTGTGGATGGGGTCTATGGTGCCGTATCCGCTCCGAAATCCAGCCTGTTCCGGAAGTTGGAATTCGCCGAGTCTCCGCGCAAGACGGGTCGTGATCACTCTTGGGAACAGCTTATAGACATGGCTTGGAAGAGAAATGGATCGATAGTTCTTCATTAGGGGTTTGTCTCCCTTTTTGAAGAACAGGACGACCACCCTTGTACTCCATGCCTCCAAAGTTCTCCCTTCGAATCGGACAGCGTTGAAAAGCTTGGATGGAGTGTTGGAGCTCCCTCAGTACGGGTTTACCTCCTACTTTTAACAACTGTAACGTCATCCTACTTATCCAGGGGCTTTTCCTTTTTTAAGATGCCCAAGAGCGACCTCGATTTCTCCGATACTGACTTCTAGCAGGTCTTCGGTGTAATGGCGTATCAAAGTGGGTCTAGAATCCTCATTTTCGAGATCAGATCGAGATTTATGCGAAGCGTATAATGGGCCATAGAAGTCTTCTACTTCGGAAAGGACTGCCAGCTTCGAAGTAACGACTTCTCCACGAGCTGTAGTCATCTTCGTCAGGTGGCTTCTTCCTAGAGTCCTAGAGATTGTACGAAAACCTTTGTCCTCCGGTTCTGATGATCGTTCTTTCAATCGAAAGTATTGGAGCACCGGAGATCGTGTCGTACGCGCTTACTGATTTTGTTTTAGAGCCCGTTTCTCTGACGAAGAGACGGCTGGGTTTTCACGGCGTTACTACATTAGCCCTAAATGCCCTAAGGTCTCCCCCGAAAATTTTGACTTCCTGCCCCAGCGCTGAATTTCACAAAATCTCGTACCTTCCTCCCTGAGGATTCAAACCACATCTTGAAGGTTCTGGTTAGCGTCCGCTGTGGTTTCCGTCGTCAGGAAGAAACATTAAGAGTATGTATATCTATTGGTTTTAATAATTAATAATACTACATGGTTAATAACGTAAATAGATACATAATTTTGTAACTTCTAGGCGTATACATATCTTTGTACTCGACTGTACAACCATAATATTTGTTAAACCTTTTCGAAAGGTGATGTTAACAACGCACGATTTTAGCTATCTAAAAACATTGAATTGTCGGTATTAAAAGAAGGAAATTTCGGTCAAGGTCACGCCGATTCCACGCTGGTGGCGGCGTCGGCGGCGGCGGCGCGAGTTTTTTACCGCCGGCGGCGAGAAAAAATGTTTAGTTCCTTTATGTTTTGTTTAGAAATTTTGAATAAAACCGTTCTTTTTAAAATTTTAACTTGTCTCTTTCATTACGCCGATCACGCCGATTACGCCGCCGCCGCCGGCCATTTTCAGACCGGCGGCCGCCGCCGATGGTTTGGCCATCGGCGCACACCTCTAGTAGGTATTTGTTACTTTGTAATCAACCGACGATGTATGACCAGGAAAACTCGATAAATTTCTCTACTACATAGACAATTGACAACGTTTCAAAATGTTCAATGTCCCTAAATCAAAAACATATACGCATGTAGAATATGTAGATCACAAAAATATGTTTTTTAATTTTTAAAAAATCGTAATAATAGTTTAAAGGGGAAGTTATGTCACATAGCTGATTCAGAGCTGCCACTATAACCAAAAAATCTTGCGGTTGGAATGTCTCTTGTGTTTGGCAGTGACACTTGACACTTGTCACCGATTTTTGTCGTTTTCTTATGTGTTTGAAACAACACATGTGACGTCATTTAGCTGTTTCTTGACGTTTGTAAATTACGCTCTTTCTGCTCGAAGTAGTAATAAAAGGGGATTTTCTCACTAAATTTGCAATTTAATTGAAAAATTAAAAAATACGTGTATCTTTTAATATTGAGTTCTATCAAAACAAACAATAAAAACTAGCACTAAAAAATATGAAATGTTGTCAATTCGAAATATTCGTTGTATCTAAATAGCGCTCGTACTACTTAGTGACCTGCATCTGCATCCTATACGTATCTAGGTTCAGCACAAAGGGCTGGATTAAAACAAAGCTGCCATCCAGAGATGGACCGGCCTGCATTCCCATTGTGTTGTCACTTGGCTGAGTTGCTGAACTCTTGCCGCTCATTCAAATATATATTAGTTTACTGACTGGAAGTTTGATGGGATTTCTAGGCAATTGTTGAACCTAACTATTTGCGAGTAAGGGACGTATTTATGCAGAAAGGAACAAGAAGAACTAACTACCCACAAGAATTTTTCCTTCTAATTAACACCTAAACTCAAAACAAAAAAGTAAATTTTTACAATGACAATTAGGGCTTGCATTCCGGAATTCCGGAATTTCGAAATATCGGAATTTCGGACTGATTTTGCTGTTTTTACAGTTCCGGAATTGACACAGCTAATATCGGAATTCCGGAATTAAAAAAAGTGTTTTTATTATATGGATAAACATAAAATATCAACACGATTATGATAATCAGGTACAGAATTTCAGGATACAAAGCCACCACAATATATATCGATAAGTAGTTCTAACCACAAATTGTGTTATGTTTTATTTTCTGTAAAATAAACTGTGTTTATTAAATACTACTAAACCACGAAAACTGGCCAAGGTAAACAACGATCCTGTACCAGATTTTGATTATCAATTGGGTTGCAATTGTTTACCGTTATTTATCTTTTAGCCCTTCGATAATTATACGCATTACTATTTACATATTATGTCGAAGAATCTTAAACTTTGACTTAAGTCTCCACTTGGTCTAATATCAAATAGCATTCCAAAACAGCAAAATTTTGGTATCTGTAATTAAAGTTTACAGGTACAATACAATGTGCCCATGAGGAAAGGGAAAAAAATTTACAGCGGATTTATGACCAAATTTGAAGTTTAAAATGTAGTATAAATTATAAATATTAGATGTCATATACCAAAGAAAAACGACCAAGATCACCTATGTCCGAGGTGGGGATCGAACCCACGTACTCGGCTTTCGCGGCTGATGCCTGTACCCCTCGGCCACTCGGTCTTAGCAACCACCGGTCAAATTTCTCGGGTATATGCAATCCCTTACAAGGCTGGGCGCCTTTGACCATTCTCTAAGGGCAAGCACTAACTACATGCCTGCACCTCCTATTTAGAATACTTTACAGTTTTCTAGAATAGCTAGAGAGAGATGGTGCTGCCATCTATTGAACATATTGTGAAAACACAAATCAAATTATTTATTAACTAAATATTTTGATTTGTACTTTTTAATTTTTCTCCAGTAGTCACACTACTTAATACTATATAAATTATAAATATTAGATGTCATATACCAAATAAAAACGACCAAGATCACCTATGTCCGAGGCGGGGATCGAACCCACGTACTCAGCTTTCGCGGCTGATGCCTGTACCCCTCGGCCACTCGGTCTTAGCAACCACCGGTCAAATTTCCGGATGACGTCTATTCTAAGAGAAAATGTCTTTTATTTAAACCGTTTTAGACCGTTACGCATTTTGGGTAACGATTTTGTCGCTGTGTTGCCTTCAACAACTCTCTTCTTCTTCTAACACTCTCGTTAGTAATTCCGTGCTTACCTCCCTTGATGCACAATGTACAATAATTACCTAAAACTTTAAAATGCATTTTTTTTTCGATAGTTTCATTAATAAAATTCTTTTTTATGTAGTGCAGCATTCGAAACACACAAAAAAACTTCTTTTAGCCTCAGGAATATGCTGTTAAATTGTTTCCCTTTCCTCATGGGTATTTTGTATACAAATCACATAGCAATTTTACGTTTTATTTAAATATGACCTAGATTTACAAAATTTTCGTTAATTCCGGAACTAGTATCGGAATTCCGGAATTGAAGTGTAATATCGGAAATCAGTTCCGGAACTGGAAATGGTCCGATATTGCAAGCCCTAATGACAATTTAGTGTGGAATTGTGGATTGGTTCCTTTTTGCATAAATACGTCTCTATAGTAGTGGCTCAGTGAACTGTCCTATCAAGAAATCTATACAGAGTTTTTAGTTTTGCGTTATAATATAATTGAGAAACTTGTGTCTTAACTCTTACTGTTATTGAGCTATTAAAAAGATAAGCTACTAAACAATTAAGTGTATTGCAACATTTTATTAAGTCATAATGTAGGCTAAGTACTTTTTTAACATGTCAGTCATCTAAGATTAATTCATTCGGTTTACTAATGTTTGGCAAATAATTTTTCCCAAAGTATCACATCGCAAACAATTTTGCCCAAATTTTCATTTGGCAAAAATTCTATTGTCAAAACTACTTATCGCAATTTTACAGTTATCAAGCCTTTTTGTTGGCAAGCGATTGTTTAGCAAAGAATTACTTGGTCGTTTTTATTTTCCCAAAATATTTTTTGGCAAATGCATCGTTTAGCGTAATATACTAATCCCAAAATATTGTAGGGCATAAGATTTATACCGCATTTACAATATAACATCGCAACCAATTTTTCGCATAAAGTCATTTCGCCGAAAGGTCCTATTCCAATTGAATCTTATGAAATCGTTTTATTTCCCAACTAAATGGTTGGAAATTCTATCTTTGGGCTTGGTTTTTAATTGGAACTTTTTATAATGCATATTTTCATGTAGTTGATGGTTTAGCTGGCATTTAGTTAACTAAATAATTACCAATGTTTTTGGATATAGTTTGAGGCGAATTTTATATAGGTATGTTCATGTTTTTTTTAATAAAAGCTCACACGGGGTATTATATTATATTGATAAACAATTAAAAGTCGGGTTCCAAACAGTAATCTAGATGATACTGATGATGGAACGCAATGCCGAGGGAATAACAAAACAGTCGGTTCCGGCACTCGCCGGCCGCTACCGCGGCACGCTCGCTTCGCTCGCTCGGCTCGTGCGCTGTATGGTCGCAGTTTCACCTAACACTCCTCCTCGCTTCGCTCGTCGTCGTACCTGACGGTGGCTCTGGGATAATTTTTTTATGAAAATGAAAATAAAAATATAGTTTTTTTATCCGTGTCTATGTGTGCCTTCTTAGTACCTACCAATAAAAAATATGAATAGTGATCATTATGATGGATGTTATTTTCTCACTTCATTCATTATGATACCAAATATTCATGAAATATGTTTTTTGTTCCAGGCAAGTTCAAGTTAAGGTTGTGCAAAAAAGTACGAAATTCCAGTATAGACCTACGAACTTTAAAATAATATTATCATTTGCCAGGCTTTTGCTATAAGTAGAGCTTGCGAAGTATCAAATTTGGGATTTTTTTTTTGGATTTTAACTTATGACAAAATAAAACATTTGCTTAGTAAGCATTTGCTTAATAAAATCTTGACGAAGTGAAACTTTGCAAAATAATAATTTGACCAAATGAATAAAATGAGAAATGTAACTTTGCTAAAGATTTGTTTGGGAAATGAGACTATTGCGATAAGTTATTTGGGAAGTCATATTTGGGAAACATAATTTGCCAAATGACAGTACACCAATTCATTCATATAATATCAAGGGGGTGTCACTCCGCGATTCCGTCGCGCGGCTACAAGTACATGCAGAGCGCCCCGTCGCCGTGGTCTATTCAATGGTTAGCGCGCGCTGTCTCGGAACGCCCGTTTAAATTTACAACGCTGGCTCGTCACGTATCGCGAAATATATTATATCGCTTGCAAATATTAGGATTATTTTATACATGTGCATCTTAAATGAAAATGCCTAAAATATACTGCATGGCAGCATGTTGCAATAATAATAATGTTAATTTTCATGACGCGTTTTTCGCACAGCCGATGCGTCAGAGAGATACTAAAATGTAAGGAACATATACTTATTACCTACTTTCGTAGTAAATTTAATTCTCAGAAAACAAGTCAATTGCAGACAAAACGGTTTATAGACGGACAAATTGGTCAGTAAAAAAGCGGTACATTTAAATAATGTAAAAAACTTCGTTCTCTCATACTTACTACTATTGAATTTCGCGCCTTTTGTCCTAACATATTATTTAAGTAGTTGTCTGACTTTATTCCCATAATATCAAATACATATACCGTAAAACTACCCAAGTATAGTCCAAAAGCTCCCAACTATGGTCCAAAACTAAGTCAAATATCTTCGATTTAGTGTAATTATTATATTATGGACGCAGTTGTTACTCAAAGTCTCCTCATAAATGATTAAAAAACTTAGATAAAACTAAATTAAAAGATTTCCATTGATGCTTAATTACGAGTTGAACTTGTGGACCATAGTTGTAGTACTGGACTATAGTTGTGTAGTTTTACGGTACTTAAGAGATAATGCCGTGTTACGTCTGCCTTACGATTGTGATTAAACCATTACTTATTTATATTGCTTTTGTAATGAATGCGTAGGTACCTAACTTAATTCTGTCTTTTTTCTTTTTAAATGCATTAAGCAGATATATTAATTTCTGCACACCTCGCATACTGTCTACAGTTATTTTTAGAATGTTCGTGTTATTATCAGGATTATTCGGATGGATATTCACCTAAGGTTAGCAAAGTCGTGTTGCTATCTCACTCATACCTCAAAAAATGCCGCCCGGGCACGCGCGGCCTTAGCACAAAGAAGGTGCCGCCCAAGTTGAGACAAATATTTTTTGAATCACGTGTATTAAATGCGTAGGTAAATTCTATAATCACACATGAACAAAATTTTTGAATTAGCTATCAAGACGAATGCTATTAACGCCGTAGATATCATTGCAGTAATGTATTTGTCAGACGCCTCATAGCGCCGTTCGTTATTTAATTAGTTTTCAATAATTGACAACCCTGTTTTCGACGGCGTGCGGCTTATAATGCTGCTAATAACGACCTTTCCGCCACGCAATACGGCCCATTTCAGATGCTCGCGTCGCCTCGCGCGCCGTTTTGTTTGGTAATAATAATTGTGTAGGCACATAAAAAGCCGGCATTTGTGAACATCAAAGCAGTGAAGCTTCTGTACTTTATATATTCTGTGATAATATGTATGAAAAAAAATTTTTTTTTCGAACTCATCAAAACGACTAGATTGAATTAAAATTATAATTATGTTATGTTAGTTACTATTCTTGATTGTGCTCATGAAATTGTAAACCAAAGCGCTAGTTATGTAGTTATTATATGCGATCAATAACATCGGAACTCTATCTTACTGATAATAAAGGCGACTGCTCAGATATTTGTGAGCACTTGAGTACCCTAGCCGCTCCGGTATCTCTAATAGCGACTGAATTATTTTCCACTGAAAAAGAACTTTAAACATATAGGTACCGCTATATAAAGCTGAGTTTACACCTACAAGTTATTACTGCAATTCTTAAAACAAAGTTATATGCAAGAAAGAGATGCAGATATTTACCACGCACTCTTACCCATAGCTGCGTCCCAAAACTTGCAGCAATAACCCGCACGTGTAAACTCAGCTTTTTATTCCTAAACATACATACACTGTGTTTATACTTTATACTGTGTAATTGTGTAACTAAACCAAACAAAGTAACAAAATCCTCTATTTAACGTCCTCTGCTATCACCCTACCGTGTTTACTCGTAAATTAAATGCATCCTATACCACATTGCCGATATCAAATGACACATCAATAAAAAGCGAGATATATCATGAGCCGTCAAAGTCACGCGCTTTAACCTTTTCTTTTTCAGTCCAGATCTGAGCTTTTACTTTATTCATTTTATATTCTGTTGTTACAGTAAAATAAGTTCTACCGCGAAAATCGAAATTCGGAAATTTCGAGGATTTTTCTGTCACTCAAACAAAGGCGTCATTAGAGTGAGAGAGACAAATCCTCGAAATTTACGAATTTCGATTTTCGCGGTAGGGCCGCTGATTCTGATCTCGAAGTTTCGATCTGATTTCGATCAATGAGGGTTTTTGATACTTTTTCTGCCGCTATGGGGAGGTGAGATGGCAGCACTGAGCGGGGGTTTTGACGAATTGTCAAAATAAATACGCGCATTTAATTTTCTATATATTTATAGGTTTATTTATTCTGAAAACCATTACTTTAGGTATAATGTTTTCTTAACTAAATAAAAAAAATAGTTCCTGGTCAATTCCCATGAAATTAACAAAGTTAAAGTAATTATTTTTAACACCAGTGACTTTGCGCGCCTGTTTTATAGCTCCGTCTTCAGTTCGACGACCGTGTATTAGTCGTAATCCATTACAAAATCAATTCTCTTCCAAATAAAATAGAATTTCAATATTTTAGGCCCAGGTGCCTATGAATAGTATGAACCTGACAGCTGTCGAGACCAGGTGCGTACGAAGCGCCGCCCTGGTGGCAGAAAAATGATCGAAAACCCTCATTGATGGCCATGGAAAAGCTTCATTTATATTCAGAAATACAAACATTACCGAGCTACTTTGAAAATAGAAGCGCTGTAATATCAGTTTGAGTCATTGAATTGAACGAACCCGGCGGAAATTCTCTAATCCTAAGTCGTCGTTCAAGAATATTGAGAATAATGAAAATTATTCACGATTTTCATTATAATCCCCTATTTAAGTCACCGCAAAATCCATGACAAGTAAGCCTAATTTGAAAGGACTCTTGAAGCATTCTAGCATTCATTCAGCTTACATAATGCTGGTACCCCAGCGAAATTCGAGAACTACAATAAACTAAAAGTCAATCTAAAATCGAATTAAGGCAAAGTGAAGAATTGTTCAACATTGCCTTCTACTCTTTCCTTCACTGGAATCGGCAAAAAACTTATCTCTGCTTTTTAACTACTTACTATATTGAACCAGTTTTCTATTCGGAGGAGTTTTCCGAACTTTGTCATGACATAATTGGACATAGTTATGCGAAAGAGATAAAACCCACATGTATTCTTCATTCTAATTAACACCTTAAATCAAAACAAACAAGTCAATCTTGAATGACAAATTCATGTGATTGGTATTGGTTCCTTTTTGCATAACTACGTCCAATTATACAGGGAGTCCGACGGCAGATTTCTAATTTTAACTTAAAATAAAAAAATAACGGCTCGAGCTAGAAACTTTATTAATATCTCAAAACATAGACAACAAATGCGGATTTAGTTATTTAAAAATAATATCGTCTAAATGTCGTCCTTCTACACGTGCACACTCCTCGAAACGGAGCCTTGTGTTTTGTATCACTCGCCGCAGCATATCCTGCGATGATGTTGCTGATTTCACTGATGATATTTTTTTTAAATCACCTGTAGACCGTGGGTTATTATTATAAATTCTGCTTTTGAGATACCCCCATAGGAAAAAATCCATAGGGGTCAAATCAGGCGATCTTGGCGGCCACGGGATGTCTCCAAAGCGGCTTATTAATTTTCTAGGGAAATACTCGCGAAGAACATTCATTGACACTGTGGCCGTGTGGGGTGTAGCACCATCCTGCTGAAACCACGTGTGTGACGAATAAGATGGACGTTCTTGCAAATTAGGCTAAAAGTAATCCACTATCACCTGTCTATAATTGTCACTATTCACATTAACTGCCTGACCCCTTGAATTTTCAAAAAAGTCGTTGATTTTCTTGCAAACTCCGTTGAATACTCAAGATGTTTTCTGGCGTCCTTGTGTGTTGGTTTGGGCCTGATCTCGGGATGTTTTGTGCTGAAGAAGTTTTTGAAACTTTTGCACCCATGATCGAATCAAATTTACACTCGGCCCGTTACTTACACGACGAATATTGAAATGTAAACAAAATTGTCGGCGTGCAATAACTAACGAATCATTAGCTACCTATAAAAAACGCTTCAATTGCACAAGAACGGTGGTGTTCTGACCATTGAGACATGTTAAAAACAAAATCCGCAATATTCAGTAATGTATTCCCGCCAAATGTGAAATCCAAAGTTTTTATTTTTATTTTATAATTGACTTTGAAAACAGAAATCTGCCACCGGACACTCTGTACTTTCGTCAGCCTCCGTAGCCTCTAGTGGTAGGGCATTATTTGTGTACGTATTTATCACAAATATTTGTTCCTTGGTCGTGGCAGTTCTATGTATTTATTTAAGTATCTATATGTATCTATCTTTATATATGTCGGCGCTTGGTACCCACATCACAAGCTTTAATTGAGCTCACCGTGGAACTAGGTCGATTTGTGTAACATGTCCCAAGATATTTATATATGTATTGTATGTATACTCATGAATCTCATGATCATGATGCGAAAGGGGCATCGCAAAACAAATGTTGTTTTACCTAATTACGCTGTTGATGACCTGCTTTGATCCTTGTCAACCCCAGCTACACGCTTGTAAAGGCAAAGTCAAAGTCAAACTATTCTTTATTCAAGTAAGCTTATTAATAAGCGTTTTCGAATAGTCTGACATTATCAAGAGAAAAAAAAATCTACTACTGGTTCTAATCTAACCCTACACCGTTTCTGAGAAGAATCAGTAAGAAACTCAGGTGGGCTTATTTTTTCAAAACAGTATAATAAAACATCTTATTAAAATAACATGCATTAAAGAATGTATTACATTAAAAAATATATTTTTATAGACATTTTTATAAAAAAGAGAAATAAATAAAGGATCATAATAATAAACAAAAATGATTCTTCAAACCCCCTTTCTGAGACCGACATGTCATAACTCGCCCGTGCTGCGCACGCATTTGGAACGACTCAATAAAGTTTGCTTTTTAGGAGTCTTCATGTTGTCGGAAGGACTGTAAACGATCTTATTATCTATATTTACTTGGTTATTTATTGTTGTTTACAAGTGGCTTTGTTAGGACTCTCTCGCGTAGCTTGTATTGGAGGGGAGACTGGGTATGTTGTATCACGGGTTAGTTGTCTGTACGCCAAACTCCAACTCCAAAAATAATATTCGACCAATAAATTTCGACCATATGTCTTTGTCACAACGATGACGCGTTCGTTGTTGTGACAGAGGCAGCGGTCCTACCGCGAAAAACGAAATACGTAAATTTCGAGGTTTTGTCTCTCTCACTCTTATGACGTCTTCGTTTGAGTGACAGAGAAAAATCCTCGAAATTTACGAATTGCGATTTTCGCGGTAGTAGTCCAGATACTCGAAGTTCAGGATTTAGCACAATGAGAGAATGAGTTCATGAACTTATTCGTCGGGTTAGGTTACTACCATATCTACCCTGTGTTTTCGAGGTTTGAAACTCATAAACACGTGTTAGAATCTTTAAATTTAATAAAGTTATTTACTTGTAGTCTTAATTGGTGCAATTGAGAAGGATAGAAAGTTACTTGTACGGATGCAAACTAGTGACACTAACGAGGACGCAGGTACCCTATTTGAATAATGTACTTAATGTATATGTATGGAGCTACTTAGTGCTTCCAGTGATCGGGGATGACAGTTTTCTTGATATTATTATAGGGCGGTTTATCAATTCTGTCTGTATACTATAAAATAAAAATAAATACATTGCATTATCCTCAAAGAAAATTTACATGATAAGCCAATATGGTATGCACAATTAACTTGTACATAATTACGTGTTAATTTGAGAACCTTGTCTGTTTCTGTAAGGAAAATCTTAAACATATCTTATATGTGGTTGACTGAATAAGATGTGGGTTTATTAGGTACGTGAGTAACCCGTTTGATAAATATTTAAATATATTTGAGTCTCACGTTAGTTATAATTCAAAATTTGAATAAGATCCATGTAAAGCCACTGAGTCTTTGTATTTTCATAATTTAAAATAGTATCTTTGTATGTTTTCGCGAATATCTCCGTAAATAACAGTAATATTTTACCACGAAAAGTAAATACTGTCGGCAATTTGCTAAGTGATTGATAACGCTACTGTAGACAGGTTTAACAACGCAGCAGTTTTCATACTTTTTACTATGCTTTTACACGCGACATTGTCATTAATCATAAACATTTCTCTGATACAATCCGCAACTAATATTTTCAGGACCGAAAATACATTAACTCATATTTTAATCCAGTCAAATTATATTCATATATCCTCATTTTCAATAAATTTCAAGTGTAGGTAATATTAATTAAGCTGTCACTATCTTTATAGACCGTGTCTCTAAAAATCGTCATATGATGACGAATCTTCTATCAAAGAATGGTTAGTGACACTTAAATCCCATAGTCGACTCTTACAACACCTGCTGGAATAGTTGGGGTGGTGACAAATGAATTCTCAGTGCCGCCTGAAATACATCAAACATTTATTAGGTCACCTAGATCAGCGTAATTAGAGCAATTTCGTGATTTAAATCACCACGATTATATCAGTTATGACGATCTAAATCATGGATTCCCAGTTAAAATCATTTTCATCAATCAAATTGAAAGCTGTGAAATGTGACGTCACGCGTTGCATCGCTTTATCGGTTATCACCTATATTGGCTAATGAAAGAGTAATTTGCGAGTTTGGCTTATCTGAAGTTAATCCCCGAGGTTACGGCAGTAAACATGCATTTTGTCACCTCGCCGACTCTTCCCGTGGGTGTCGTAATCGTCTAAGAGATTGAAGTGTCACTGATCGTTCGTTGATTCGATGGGTGTGGCGATTATGGACATTTGCATCCTAATTGCGTCCATACGCGTAGTCAATAAGAGAGGCCTAAGTTCTGTTCAGCAGTGGACTGAGATAGACCTGACGTGGAGCTAAAAAAGATACTTAATTAGGCACTTACATTTCAATAAAATATACATTTATTACATTTCCAAATTCAATAACAATCAATTACACTTACAATAAACTTAACTAACTAACAACTAAAAGCCTAAATCTAAATAAGGACCCTGTGGCATAGTGCCAAGGATGCTGGCAACGTTTCCCCGCTGAATCGCGATGCTTATTCGCTGTGCGAGGAAACTGCCAGCCCTCCTGTCCCCCGTAACGTCGACCAAACGTTTGGCTAAATCATTGAATAAAGCCTGGGCTGCCGGGCCCCAAGGGCCGAGGGTCTCGACGCCAAAGGCAACAAAATTGTAACTGGCATCGAGACCCCCGTATTTCCGCCTTTTAAGAGCCTCGGCCGCCTCGGCCGCCGCCCCAGCCTTAGTCACAGTCCCGTGGAGGTGGGAAGGCGCCAGGGTGTCTACACACGTCGCATCCCACACTAGCACCCGCCCCGCCCTCCACGGAATCAGCGACATGCCATCGGGCCTCTTGCCATCGGCTCTGGCTATACCGACCGGCTCGAGTACTGCCGGCACGTTGACGGTGGCAAGAGACCGACGGATTATGTCGTTTAGCGCAGCATGCCGTGATAAGCGTCCCGCGCTACGCTGACAAGACAGACCATGATGCCCTTGTTGGTCGACGCTACTGCCACAGTGACACACATGCGGTGCGCACATGGAGACCCCCAAACGCAACCCAGCTGCCAGCCGAAGAGTGTTACCATCGAGATGGGTACCTGAATTGGGTGAGGGATACGCATTAAGCCAATGACCCGCTTCTCTGCAACCCACGGCAAGCAGCCGAGCTCGATCCGCCCCCGCACTATCTCCCAAAATAAGGTCGTATGTTTGTTTTGCCAGAACATCATCCCAAGCCCTTTGCGATTTTCGGTTATCCGGAAGATCTTGACCAGGACAAGCAGTCAGCCAAGCGTTTCTAGCCTCAGTCAAGCCCGGGATCTCGTAGTTTGAAGGAGAAGCCCTCAATATTTTACCTACGAGGTCGTACGAGCTGTGAACTGAAGATAGAAACGCCGGAAGTGACACGTCGGAAATTTTGCGTAAGCCAAGCCCGCCATACCGAACGGGAAGGGACGCCTGCAGCCAAGATCGTTCATTAAGCTTCAAATTTAGGACCTGCTCCAGATTTAACTGTACCAAGGAGTCTATAGGCTCCAACAAATTTAGGTGTTTCCAAAACGGGCTGCAGCGAAGCATGTAAGTCAATTTAGGGACAAATAAACAAAATTTCAAAATTACCAGAGCTGAATGAGGGCTAATCTCCATCAGGCGATCGGCACAATCTCGAAATTTAGTAATGGTAGAGGTGACAAAATCAGGTAGGAAATCCTCGAAAATAGGTGCCCCTAAAAGACTCAGAGACTCCTGTGTAACAGTTTTAATATTAGGCGCCAGGTCACTAAATTGTTCCGCGACACGCAAATGGCTTAAAGAATTATCACGGATGAAGAGTTCACATTTGTCACAATTCAAATCCAGGCCTATTGCCATGAATTTGGCCTTTACGACAGAGAGGTCCGAAAGAACAGTGTCCAAGTTGCCCCCCAGAGTGCCATCATCCAAATACCACACGTTAAAACCTGAAGCTAAATTCTGAATAATTGGATTGATGACTAGACTAAAAAGAGCTGGGCCGAGAGGATCACCCTGCTGGCATCCAACTTCAGAAGACAGTTCATGGTCACGGTACATCAACTTGGTTGGATCAGCATAACAGTGAAGGAGGTAATTATACAATTCCGGGATATTATTCCTAATTTCTGTCAGTAAAACTTCTCTATTCACGGAATTAAATGCATTCCTGACATCAATTTTTAATACGACTTGGCACTGATCGGTACTGAGAAAAGTACGAAGCGCGTGGACAGCAGCCTCACACCCACCCCTTGTCCCAAAACCCAACTGGATCGGTTCAAACTTGGCCTGTAATTTGGAAACAATATGTCGGGCCGCAATTTTTGATGCCAAACGCCTAAAAGTCGTCCCCACTGCGATAGGTCTCACACCACCATCTTTTTTTGTCAAAGCTATTAGATTCGCACCGTATAGAATGGGGACCACATCAGCATTTACGCGGCCAGCCAACATAAAATTTACTAAGCTGGTTAAAGATGCGACTAGTTTTTTGCCAGCATCACCAACTCCATGCGCTGTGAGGTCTTTAAGATGCTGAGGCGAAACACCGTCCAAACCGCCAGCAGAACCCGTTTTAAAATTGACAATCGCCTCAAAAACATGTTTATCCTCGGCTTGGAAGCAGTCCTGAAGCGCGGTTGGTGGATCCAGGAAAAAAGGTGCAGCGGGAGCAGAGGGATGCTTTGATCGTAAGGCGGAAAGGATCTCGGGAGTGTCCGACGAAAGTACGTCAGTAGAAAACAATAAGCGAGCTGCGCCCTTTAGGTCCCCATCACTGACCTTACTCTCCACTGTTTTTGCCAAGTTAAATGACAAGGGTCGTCCGACTGTCCGAACTGCACTATTAAAATTCAAATCCGGAGGGTTAGAACAGTTATTCTTAATCTTCTGAGTTAGAGACAACTGCTTGTCCTCGGAGGTGGCATGTAAAGTGCAATAAGCAAAAGTAAGGAGATTGCACCACGAATCAAAGTTATTTACTTCCACACACCGATCAATCAAGCAGGACAGCCGCGTGGCTACACAGATCCTAGCACCTCGAGGTATTCTTTTCACAACTGGGCAGCTCTTTTTAAGGGCGCTTAAATGGAGATGCAGAGGATCTGGGTGCGACGGGGTATCAGCGGAAACCGAGTTCGTAACAGATGTAGCGCTCTGGGAAACACAGCCTCTATGAATTTTCGAAAAGTGAACACCAAGTCCGCGGGAGGTTTGAAATGTTTTCTGGCATAAATGGCATTTAAATACGGTACAATTCGTCGGTAGACTTAAAGTTGCCATTCTTCATAACATTACCTATTTCATTCTAAAATATTGAAACATACAAAACACATAAAAAAAAATACATTCTAACATCAATGTGTAAGACATTGTCACACTTAAAATTAAATAAAAAAGGTTCAAAATATTATTATGTACAAAAATTGTAAAAAAAAAAATGTCATAAAAATTACAAAATTTCAAAAAACGAAATGTTAAAACAATTTGAATAAAACAAAATAAAAACTAAATTATATGTCGCAAATCAAAATTAAATTAATAATAATAATAAAATAAGTCAACAAACAGCATTACCATTAATAAAACACAAAATAAAAAATAAAAAAACGCTACACTATGCAAAAATTATAAAGTTCGTAAAGCACGGGGATCGAACTTGGAGCGCACCGGAACACGAATAGTTATCGCACATCGCACGCCTTATCCACTGGACCACCGGAACGAGACGCGGGGCGACGAAAATAGGGTCCTATAGACGCTTCCTCCGGACCGAAGTGAAGTGTGGTACGAGTAGTACAAACGCAGGCATGCTCGCAGTTAATGCGAGCAGAAAAACTCCTGTGTCGAACTTCGTGGGTTTAAAAGCACTTAATTTCAATAAAAACGTTAACTTCAAACGTTAAATTCAATAAAAACGTTCGACTTCTTCATCTCCAATCCTAATCATTACAGTCGCGTCTCTGAATTCAACATCTCAATCACCGAAATTATTGATGATCCGGTGTTATGCAAACATAACAAAGGACTGGCAATCCATACATTAGGTCGTATAGCTAAATCACTCATCACGCCTTCAAAACAGACTATGTAACATGTAACGCATGACTCACGGTATTAACCGTTACCTAAAAAATTGCTTTGTATATTTCCGTCTTTTCTTTAATGGTATATTTTTAGATTGGGTTTAAATTAAATGGTCCTACAATTTTATATTTCATTGCATTCGTAGTTTCAAAAAGAACTTTGCTTAAATTATCGAGGTCGATGCTCGATCGAGGAATTGAGACAGACAGCTGCCAGTTCTTTGGTCTTTAGTACGTAGCGTCTCTCGAGTTTAGGGTGTTTTGGAAAGAATTTTATTATATTCAGATCGCCCGCGGACTCCGGGCCTCAACGTGAAATGAAAGGATATTATTATTTCAGTATATAGTATTGAGCAATTACTATAAATACATATCAACGCATTGTTACTCGTACTTATCTGAATAAATGGCAATCAGGAACTGTGCCCATCTAACCCTGTCACCAAAGTCGTTGCTCCCTGACTCATGTCGAGATAAGGAGATCTGCCAACATTAGAAAATCAGCTCTTTTTGATATTAGTTGGTAGTCAGTTACAAAGTCATGTATCCACTTTATCACCTTACTGAGGTGAAAAAGTGGATACATGACTTTGTAACTGACCGTACCTATTGTTTTCTAGTTTTATCAGAATCTTAGAGTTTGCTTTTGGTGTGAAGTCATAATTTATGTTTATTGACGCAGGAATTTGTCATGACGTGACGTCACATAGGTCAGTATCACCGTCATTGCCGTTTTATATGTATTATTAAGCAACTTTAACTTATTATTTCCATTGAAACTCGACCTGATAGAAGACCGTTGCCAAAATATTCCTGCCCATTCTTTTCACTAGCCAGAAGGCTACAATGTTACTCGTACATAGACAACTTAAGAATCTGGCTACCACAATCAATATTTGTGGTCAAGATCATAAATATTTCATCATCATTAACAAGATTAAAAGCTGTCCACTACCAGAGCATGTCATAAGGATCGGTCGTGCGCAGTCCGCATCCAATGGATTCCAGCTATGTTTACCAGGATGCTTAGCCAAGTTGCCAATCGCTAACGCTTGGTAGCGTATCGTAGTTTTCCCTCTCTGTCACTTTTACACATTAGTGCGACAAAGACAGTTAGCTCTACCTTTCATTTACGATTGACGATTAAGCGTTAGCGATTGGAAACTTGTCTAAGCACCCAAGGTCGCATTTTATAAAGTTACAATTTACAATTTCGCTGTTTGCCTCTGTTTCTTGCCAATATGTGCCTGCGTTAGAGAGGGAAACGGCGAAATTGTAGATTGTAACTTTATAAAACGCGACCCAGTTCATCGGTTCATCTTGTAGAGGTTTGTCTCACGCTGCGATAAATGTGTGTACCTATAGGTACAATTATTCAATACTTTCCTTATTTCAATGGTATAAGGAGAATTTGCATGTATTTACATATATTTATGGTCTTCAAGTGCACAATGGTCACATATTCCTAGCATTTATCTTATAATGAATGCTGAATCGAACACTAGCTTGGCATTCACATGCAATACTAACCGGTATTCAATTTAATTAACTCGTAGGTTAAATGAAACAAAGACATATATATTCTGCAGACTATTGAAGCGTTGGATCAAATGAATAAAGAACCGATAGAGTTCAGTTCAATTTCAATTATAACCTAAGACTGGTTTTAAGGTTAGAAAATGTACTGAACTGACAGGTGTTGATATTATAAGATCAAACTGATCAAACAATAATTAGCGGCTTGCTAAGTTAGGAGAAGTTTATGAATAATTGGGTTAGTCAATAGTTTTTGTTTGACGGACACTTCGACGGTAACTCCTCGGTAACGGGTTCTCCTTGGTTGAATGTACGTTCTCTTTATAAAGTTTACTTCTAATATACTAAACACAACAATAATAACCTTCCATCGATCGTTTTCATGCCACTTTTCAGTGTTTTCCCTACAAAGGATCAATTGATCAAAGAAAGGCAAATAATGGGCTTCTGCTTTAAGCGTTACATTAATTTGTAATGAGCTTCTAAGGTGCCATGTAAAAGGAACAAACAAAAGCGTTTTACCAAGCGTAGTTACTACCGTAGCCAATGAATTACCAATAGAATCCAAGCCTCGCACGTTCCTCTAAAATAAACAAACGTTTCCGCCAAAAGAAAAACGACAAAAAACCTTATCGAATAAGTTTCAAGGGATAATAAGCGTGATTCAGGTTGCAAGGTCAGCTGAAGGTCGACTTTCTAAAGTCAATATCAGACACTATTTCCAGGGCCATATTTTAAGTGTCCTACCTCTCTTCCCTTAACACTAAGCGTCCCTCGTTTTCACCATAGTCGATGTAATGCACAGACAATTTTAAAGTGTTAACTTCCTTCCTAAGCGCCCTTTCTACACAGCCCTAGCATAGATAAACTGGCCAAGAACATTCTAGGGTAAATTTACGTAGTTGATCGCCAATACAAACAAGTACGTCGCACTTGAACAATAGTTGGGGTTAAAATGATATGTATACCATTTTGAAAAAACCACAATACGATATAATGTATCCCGAAAAAAAAAACAGTTGTAAATGTGGGTCAAAATCTTCGTTTTATTGTTTCATACCACTCTGTCACGCTTTTAGTTGCTGTTTCCACTAAGTATATAAAAAAACCGGTGCACTTGTATTTCTTTTTCACGCTAGATTTTAATTACAATTTAAAGAAAACATCATCTCATACAAAAATCACCACTATGTCACGTTTTTTTAGGAAAATAATTTTGACCCATGTACGGAGAACTCTTCATAATATTTTATAGATATATATATAGATATTTTTAATACAGCGGCTGACAAAGCATCTATCTGTGTTTCAAATTTCGTTTATCTGCGCCATATAGTATTTGCGTATAATGCCTGTGATATATGTACACAGTAAGGCCAGGCATGACAAAACTATAAGGGTCTCGGTATGTCATTTTGGCTACAGAATCCTAAAAAGGATTAATAGCGGTATAAACCAAATTTGCAGATCATTCACTTTACCAGGTCGGTGACTAATGTCTGGATGTCTCGCAATGCAGTCGTTTGTTGACTAAGTCGCACAATACAATAATCTATGTTTACGAAAAGGTATCAAACAATCCTTCAAGCTCAATATTGTTATTGTTAATTACGTCACCAAAGCAAAGGCGTATAATATGCGTACTACTGTAGTACCGCAGAATAACTGATTAGTTTCATATTTATATATAATTTTTCGTGTTATTATAAGATGTTCATGAACATCTGCCTCTATTATAAATTTGCAAGTTATTTACTCCAGGCTTGTAGTATAGTCAAGTTGGGAAAATGAAACAAAGGGACAATTGAAACACTTCATACATTTACTATGCAAAAATGTAGTCCAAATGTGTAAGTTGATTATATATAATGCCTAATATTGTTGTTTGTATCTCTAATTTTGTCTAAACAGTTCATTTAAACTACAATTAATATTGTGTCCGAACTACTTACTATTATGACATTAGAGTAGGTATCAATTTTCCCCAGGCTCCTCTACAAACAATAAAAAGGTTTTTTGTAAATAAGTATAAGATTTTTATAGGTCACGAACCTTACTTTATTTATTTTCATTTGAACAAGTTCTCGTTAACAATACCATATTTGCAATAAAAGATTACCTACTTGTACTTACATCAATCAATCAAATCTGCCCACATCCACCCACTGAAAGCCCAGAGACCAGTTGATCCAGTATAGCCCACGCATTTAATGTAACCAGCGAATACTTGTACAAATATGGTTATAAAATATTCAATTAAAATACAATAGTATCGCAACTTCTTAGTAGGCAGCGCTAAATAAAATGTCGTAACGCTTTAGAAGGGCCTGCGTTCAGAAATAACCAACATAGAAAAAATCTATTCACCAAATAGATATTGGTTTGGTACCTATCCACTTAGAAATAAGTCTCAAAAACATGTAATAAGCCTAGAAAAAAAACACTGCAAAAATCCAAGTTTTCTTGTAGTTTAAAGAATACATATCTGTGGGATTGCCTAATAGTCGGTTTTTTGGATTCCCCTAGCGAGATTTCGCGTATAAAAAAAGTTACGGGTGTGACTATAAAATTTTATTTAGCACTATTGTATTATACACACAATAACATATTTTATGAAACAGGAACAATAGGAACATGGCAATAATATTAAAGTTTATTTTTCAAGTTACTATAAGAGACCCGCCGGGAGAATCCAAAAAACCGATCACTGCTAATAGTGCCCTAAATTTTTCGTGCAAAATGTCGAATTGTAGGTATAGATATTTAAACTTTTACGAAAACAATTTCTATCTTTCATCAGTGACGTAACTGGTAGGCTGAAGAAATACTCTTAATAGCTGTTTATTATTTGAAAGAAACATTAATATTTTTGCCTGAACGCGAATGGCATGGTCGAACACAATTGAATTCTTTTGCATTGAATCGTTATGATTCTTTCAGACAATATCAACATTTACAATTACATACACATAATTTGTATGGAGAAGTACTTGTATAATTGACAAATATTTGTATCTTTTGTTTTTCACGCCTGTAAACGCGAAATTAAGACCTGATACTTACTTCTCTTACATGTCCCATACGTATAAATACCGTAAAACCATACAACTACGAGTATAGTCTAGCAGTACTACAACTATGGTCCACAAGTTCAACTTATAACTAAGCATTAATGGAAATCCTTTGTTTTGCTTTTATCTAAGTTTTTTTATCATTAATGAGGAGACTTTGTGTAACAAGTGCGTCAATAAAATAATAATTACACCAAATAAATATTTGACTTAGTTTTGGACCATAGTTGGGAGCTATTGGACTATAGTTGGGTAGTTTTACGGTACGTATTTATTTCGTAAAAGACAAACTATCATCCCGACACCTGTAGCCGTACCATGAGTTGGAAACTAAAGGATACGTTAGTTTTACTCGATACGTTGTTGGCAGGGTGCAAAGTGGGTGGAGGGGGTAGCCGAAACGATCGCCGCGCTCGCTGCGGCTAAAATTGACATTATGGTCGCCGACTTCAGCTGTCAAATCCATACTGCAGCAAATATTTTCTCATCGTTTTGAGATAAATATTTAATATGGGCCTAGTAAGGTGTGTTATTGTTAATTGTAATAACACCAAGAAGAACAGTGACTGTAAATTTTACCGATTTCCAAGACCATTCATCGAACATTGATGAAGTAGATATATGTATAAGTGCTGCAATGTGCTTGCATTTCCCACTCTTATTATAAACGCAGTCGCACGATACACTCTCTACATGAGAATTGGTGTTTAGCTGTAAGTAAATTTATTTGTTAGAGAATAGAAAAAACTTTTATTGAACGGTATCGAAACACAAAAATCGGCTTACATAATACTTACAAACAAAGTTGTCTTGTACGCCGTTGCTGTCACTGAAGCTTGGCGACCCACTCGGGATTTGATAATACGGGACATGTCTTCTTGGCGAATATCTTCAACCTCGAGAACATGCCCAGCTTGCACCAATTTCATCCCTTTATTCATCGTCTCCGGTTGGAAAACGATGTCGTGCGTGATGGCACGAAACCCCGTTTTAGTTATGAGTAGGCTCATTTCTAACTGAAAACAACAATATTAATCTTATTAGCAATAATGTTACTGACTGTAATTGTCCAAAATTGCCTTATATATTAAAATAACACAAAATTTTATTAATATTTTTCAAAATATTTACTTACTTCCCGCTTGAAAGCGGCGACGATAATGTCTAAAATGGCCACCTGTCAATGGCGCTGTCATCGCGCACGGTGCCAATACAGTCTATCCCGTTCGCACTGACATATTGGAGCGAGCGCAATGGCCTGCTTTACGTATCGAGGAAAACCTAACGTTACCGATACTTACAAAATCATGGTACGGCTACGGGTAGTACGGGTACTGGATTGTAGTTGCTGATTTCTAAGAATGAACTTTTGACAGTTTAAAAATGAGCCTTAAGTTTATGTATACGACTACTATGAGACTATGACTGACAAAAGTGACTATGTGACGGACGACTATAACTGACAAAAGTTTATTCATAGAAATCGGCAACTATAGTCTTTAGTACATGTAAAATAACAATGAGACAGACAGACGGACGGACGGACACTGTCGCACCATAAGGGTCTGTTCACACTAGCGATTCACTTGAGCGATTTCTATACAAAAATTGCACGCGGCGAACTCGCGGCGATTTCGCCTCTATGTCTATCCAAAACTCGCTCGCAAATCGCAAGTGTGCACAGAGCCTTTTGTACCTTTTTGGTAACGAACCCTAAAAACTAATAAGTACAATATTGTCACAGAGCAAATATATTTACTCTGTATATTATTGTTTATTTACTTTGTTGAGGGCGACGTGCATTTGTCCTTTAAATTATCAATGTCATCGTAATCCAGCACGTGATATCCCGAAGTACCTTGTCAACTGATTCCGTTGCTAACTCAACCTTCTGGACGCCAATGCCTGATATATTGGCACCGCTGGTTCAACGCCAAAGACCGACATATAAGTCACGGTCCACAGATCAATATAGACCTACACGCACGTGCCTAAAGTTCAAATTCAGTTTTGACACTTTGTGGCGTCTGTGAGTGGCAGCTTCTGTATTTGCCGGGCGTCGAAAAGTTTAATAACCAGCGAGCGTTTAACTTTCTGACTTTTACACACACCGCAACAAACGTTAACACCGTAGTATACCAACAAACGAGACAATCTGTAGCCCTACCATGAGCTACCGCTACGTTATTGACGCGGACTTATTCTCTATCTGAAGGCCGAGTGTAGGTAATAACTTATAAAAAACGTCTCGATACCCTTAACGTTTTCATTGTCATTTGTATGAAATTGACGATGAAAACGTAAACGCAATCGAGACGTTTTTTATAAGTTATTACCTACACTCGGCCTTCTGGCTAGCACTGGTGCGAACCATTGCCTGCGACCACGGGTGTAACGTAATGCGTTTAATATTTAACGTTTACGCGATGAAGTCCCATAAAAGTTAAATCATAAAAGTTAAATAAATTCCTTCACCGTTACGGTAGCTAATAAGAAATCCTTTTTTTGCCCACAGATGAAAACGCCAGCGATCCAAAACGACTTCAGCTACTATCGCCGCAGCGTCTCCCGAGGCGGTCTCATCAACCCAGACCTGCCCCCAGACGAATCTAACATCAGCGCTGAAATCGCAAATCGCATGTCACTGTTCTACGCGCAAGCCACACCGATGCTCAAGGTGCTGTCTGAAGCCACCAGCCAGTTCGTGAACGACAATCAACAGGACTTGGAGAATACCACGGAAACGCTTAGCACAATGGCCAAAGTGTGCTTAAGGATGTTAGAGAACCCGTAAGTATTATTATACTGATATTCTTACTCTGTCGCCAACTCTTCCCGTACGTGTTGTAAGAGTCGACTAAGGGATTCAAGCGATAGTGGACACTACATGATTGCTAATGCTTGATCAAAAGGCTCAGCGCTCAGAAGCTACGGTTTAGCGAGTATTTTAGACCAATGGGTAAAAAAAGCAAAGATAATTGAAATTCATATATTGATTATTGGAAACAAATAATTGTAAGCAATTATGTTTACTAAGTAAATAAGGAAATATCATATTCCGGTGTAATTATGAATGTGGAGTTAAAATGAGAAAGGAGTCAAGTACCCAGTACCCACACTTCGGTTTCAATTTACTCTTGATGGGTCACGGTCAGGACGCGTGTACACTTGCGCGAACGCAGCCTGGTTCAGTTGTCATGGTAACCGGTGTAACGTGATCTGGAGATCCCTAATAAGTGTCCCTAATTGGAGGTCGTACTTATACTGGACTCGGGGGACTCTGGAGTGATTGGAATAAGGCTTGAACGCGTGTTATTGAGGTTGTTGTCCTATAATATGCTCGAATTTACATGCAATTGAACGCCCACGATATCGACACTTCATAACACAAGTTTACTAGCTTCAGATAGTTTCCCTTAGCAAGCTAAGGCCTTTACATCAGAATTGGTACCAAAAGTTACCTACACTTCTAATGCCATGTTGATACTAATGAAGATTCGCAATGCAACTGCATTTTTTTTATAGGCTGTATCTTTTATTATTTACTCTTAATTCGACAACGTCAAAATACTGGACGCGGTCTTTGACCCACCTTTTGTTTTTTTCCCGAACCAGATTTTTTAAGATATTGAGTGTCAAGAAGTCTTGATTGGCTTGAACACATGATCATCCCTTATTTCTATCGAATTAAGGGTTAGTAATTACGCCTGATAGCCTCAGTTCCATCATTCTTACAAAAATAGACTTCCACTTGAGGTTGTAAATTGAAATACTTTCTATAACTCTCGTTGAATTGTATTCACGTCTTACTTCTCGTTCATAGTTCTCTAGGCTAAACATAAAAATCCTTAGCCACGCAATACTCAATTAAACACCCCAGTGGAAAAGCAACCTAACCCTGCAAACCAGCTCCTCAAACAATAGCTCATAAATCTCAGATTTCTCCTGCAAACCTGATTTCCTAAGTGCATAAACCTAAGCGTGTATAAGCATTGCAGCGACAAGGGCGTATTTATTACAGTATCGAGTTCGCCCGCGTTACCGATATGCCCAGCGACCAGCGAACTGCTATCTTGAACACAAATACATTATGATAATTCAACTGTCACTTTGATATGATGGAGGTCGGCTCCAAAAGCGATGCAGTGAAAATAAAACGTTGAGGACGTGATCACTGATCAATGTCGGAGAATCCTTTTTAGGCAACACTTTCAAGGCCCGTTACTGCCCTGTCTAGATGCATTTCGACGTTTTTAAACGAGAGCTGGATTGATCATCAGCAGAGAATCTCATTCCTTTGAATGTTATTAGACTAATAATAATTAGTGCCCGAAATGTCAAATCGTATGAGATTTTAGATTAGGTTTTCAAGATACCTAGTTACTTTCCACACTTAGTAAGACATATTATTATAGTAATAGAAAATAAACATCATGAATTACAATTTCTACTGTAGACGAAAACCTACTTACCGTGATGTGTCTCTATTACGACTCATAAATTCTTAGAAATAACATTTTAAATACAATTTATTGTTGATCTTGAAATGATGTGTGCCTTGTTTGCCAAATACTTGGGTCATTCCAAAAAAACAAAAGTTGTTCACTTTCTCAACAAAAGTTAACATATTGTAAACAATCACAATAATAATCTATGTAAAAATTTGTACCTACACTAATTCCTTAACTTTAGATACTCGTATATCCACGGAAAAGACGATAGCGAAAATCTGACAATAAGGGAAGATTGTCCGTTGGGCGTTAAATTATGTGTTTAGATTAACGTACTCGGAGTACGTATATGTAAAGTTGACTCATACCTTCAATCGTCCGTATGTTCATGTCATTTGGCATTTCCTCGCAAAACTAAAAATAATCCAGCGAGAATCCTGTCTGTTAAATTTGGGTTTCTGAATCACATGTTTAAGCAATCGCTTTAATTGAACTCGCAACTTTTTATACCTAATGACTCGATTCCACAGAAATATAATATAGCAAGTCATCCTATTTTTCTACTAGTTAGTCATTGGTGTGGTCTGTTTGAATGGGTCTTGATGCCCCGGAAATTGACCATAATCGCTAATAAACATGCCTCACACGCTGAAAAAAATCTGCTATTATTAATTATTAACATTTTGCCATGATTACTTGCAGACCGTAATGTTTCCTGGCATTTTCGGTGCTAGAATTTACCAAATTGTAGTACCTAATTGACTTAAAATCTGAGTGTATTCCAGCAAGCATAATGTAAATAAACTTACCACAGATGTCAAATATACCATAGATCAAGCAAACGTATCTTCTTAGCGTGTCAAATGAACTCAGTGAAATCCACTGAGTTGTCAGTCTTTAATCGCAGCTTGCAGCTTTCGGGTGTCAAATTTTGTAAGTTGAAATGAACAAAAACATTAATAATGCCTCCTTAAGTAATATTAATTGCAACAACACAAAAAAAATATAAATACTCAAGGGCCTGAGACATATTTAAAATCATAGGCAAGTAACAACTTCAGTACAAAATCTGACACGCTCGGCCGCCATACAAATGAATGAACTTGTTTCTTCTATCCAAATCTAATTCTGTGAAACTTACGTTCATCACTTATTATACAAGGAAAAAGTATCTGCACAATTTTACCAGTCAATAGGACCAAACTATTCACAAGTTGTGATATCTTTTTGTTGAATTTCCAATTGAATCCCTTTGTGTCTGAAAAGGTTTTCTTTTCTTCTATTTATTAACTAGCTCTGTAGTCTGA
>JALPQI010014861.1:0-27991 GCA_025490895.1 Thaumatotibia leucotreta | reverse complement strand
ATGATACATTGCATCGCTTTATGTAATTACGTACTTATATGCATCCTGGACGCGTCAAGGGAGCAAATTACGTTCCGCTCATAATAAGGGGTAATCGAAGGTTATTATTTTCATATTAACCCTCAATCGGTTCAACCGTGGCTCAACCCAACCACTGAACAGGATCAAATTTAATGATTACTTCCAAAATCGGTAAATAATGATACCCCGCCAGAAACAATGGGCCAACCCATGTTTTTACCAAACTCATTCAGGAAGATTTACATATAATTTATTTTTCTAATAGCTTAACGTGTTTTTGAAATTGCTCATTTGGATTTGCATGAGAATCGAATCGAAGGTAACTCCTACGCGTAAAATGATGTATGCGTAATTATAAAAAAATGAAGACCTTTCGTTCTGCATCATGTAGGAACCAACGATGCGAGACAAAACGACGTGGCAATTATATAATTATGTATCCTACAAGCATATTGGGTTTTATAATGGTATTCTGCACTTATCATATGTTAAAAAATGACTACAAGGGTTTCTGCGAGGCTAGCATTCAGTGTGATCACAAGAACGCAAACTTTGACCTTGACTTATTTTTGATTTATAGTTAACAGACACAACATTGTGCCTAATTGCGCTACCATAAAGTGAATACCTAGTCTATCAGATAAATTGCGAGATCCCAACCCGACTCACCTCCAGAGGTCAACCCGTAACAGCCGTGAATGGAACCATAAACCGGCCATGCGCCGCGTGGGCAGACACACAGACATCTTTTATGTTTATATCCGTCAAGTAAGGCGCCTCGGCCCCACAGGCCCAGCAGGGACCTAACCCTGTCCGTGATTATCCAAATTTATTATACACCTGTATATTGTGACCCTTTTTTGTTCGTCTTTTGTTACAATTTGTTTATTGATCTGCCAGATTACTTGGAACAAACTGGAAGTATAAGTATCGTATTTCGTTATTTATTACGAAGGCTATTATCACAAATTACGATACGTAATAAGGCAGATTTTGATTTCTTTTCCAATATTGCAAAATAGTATCAAAAACAATTCTACAGCTTAATTTGTGACCTAATTACTATTTTGCTTCGATGTATGTCCAATTTACGGTTCTTTATCGTTTTTAAGCACGTTTGTTTTTAAACAAAAAAATCATCCGCAATGAATACACCAGATGTTGGGATACTTTTATAAATAGCTCAAGAGGCAACATTATATATGAAAGCAGGTCAGAGCCAGTCAATAACAAGTGTTAGTCTATTTTGGGGGTTGTACACAAAAACAAGCACTTTATGAGGTCCCGATACGCTCGACTCGTTCGGAGAATTCCAAATGGCTGCCGAATTGAAACTTTCGCTTAGTTTGCTTGAAATTGATTAGGGCGAAAATGGAATAAAGATTCCCCCATTTGAAGCTAACTTTTTGCCAAGTTAAATTCGTTGTCTTCAATTTATTTAATGAATTGAAACTCGGGGATAGTTTTTGTCTTCGAATTCGAGTGCAAAAACTTGGTAAACAGCTAGATTAGGGCGACAGCGCAAGTTTATTGTGCTGGAGTAAAACGATAAGTGTTGTTTTTCTGAGTCAATTATAAAGATACTTTGCAATGTTATCTACGTTGAGTCATTGGCCTGGATTGTGAAGTGACGCGCCCAATAAACCGCCTGAGTCAGGCTGGGGAGAATATCGGCTTTTTACAGCTACTGCCGGAGGCTGGGACACTAACGGGAACAATGCATTCCTATGTTGTTACGTTCGGTCAACAAAAAGCTCAGCGGAATAAACGTTTTTGTCGACAACCCCCGCTAAATTAAACAGGGTAGCAGATTTTTTTGTTTTTTGCCAGTTTTTTATTTAGCACCACAAAATTCCGGGTTAAAACATTGTCATGCGTAAAATTATCTTAACATTGCAACCGTATTTTCCTTGTTTTGGCCACAATAGGTGAGAGTTTGCCTACGGCGCAGCAGGCCTCGGGAGTCTCGGCTATTTTTGCAATCTTTACTCGGCTTGTAAGTAATTACCTTTCCTGCCTGGGATATCTTATTAACCCTCAACTTGAGCTCGTGCCAGTAATATCCGAAAATTACTACATTACATTTTACTTGCCTATTAGCTTAATTGTTACAACGGCATATACTACTCACAATACCATTAGCAGAATAGAATTCAAATCAAATTCCAGTTTGTCTAAAACTGTTTAATATTATGTTAATTATTCAAACATGTCACAGAAAACATAAAAGCATTATGGTTAACATTCTTGACATTTTTGAAAACTGTTTCATGACTAAAGAAAGAAATAAACAAGTAAGGATTGGAGTGAACAAAGTAGAAATGCTTAGCACGTCGCATGTCTGTAATCGCGGCCGGTTGACTAAATATTTAGTCGCGTGCATGACAAAACAACTCACTCCGATAACTGAAATAAGTACAATCGATTCCAAGTTACAGAAACTAGGTGACATTCCAATAAGAGGGCTTAAGTTGGATTCTCATGGTTTTGTGTTCGAAAATTATTGGTAAAGTTAGAATACTCCGAGAAACTCGGAATGTTGTAAATGAAAAACGGCTTTAACTTTCCTGAAACTCTTGAATGTTTGAGTGGAAAAGTCCATGTGAAACAAGCTGGAAAATAAACGCGTTCAATTGAAATTCTCCGATACAGTTAGTTGAAGCTACCGTTTCCTCATTAAGAGAGAGATAACGAGAATGATGCAAAACTTGCAAAATCCTTCTTCCTTTTTTGCTATTAAATAGGAATTTTTATAATATCTTAGTTAAAATTAAATGTTTATTTCTTATAGGTTCAGTTTTTTACAATTTCACGCTTTTCAAAGTTATTTTAAGTATTAAGTTCGTCTTTTCTTAAATTAAATAAGACATTGCTTACAATGACTATTAAACCTACCATTTTAATTACAACAAGTAAAATTTCCTTGCTCATCCTAATTGGAATGGCTATTACCTCACTTAGACATCCATTAGCCTTGCAATTTTATTACTATCCTAATAGGTCGGAGCGCCAAGCAAATTGCACTACCGCAATATTCGTTCAGAAATCCCACTTATTCTGAGTGCGTTTAAACCATTAGCCAAACAAACATTGGCTCGTCACTGGCTATTACCGCGATTGTACCGTCATGTCGGGATAAACTGCTTTTAGTTGACCCTTGAGAGCGTAACAGTACTTTATGAGGAAAAGCGCGAAGTTTGATGAGAATATTTAAAAAATGCTTGAGGCTCGCTCAATGAGATAAAGGTTACCGACTTGTTTTGTTCAAAGGCGGTACATAATTTTCATTATTAGAAGCAGTAATATTTGGGCCACTTATTTAAATAAATACTATCAATGCTAAACAATTTTTAATTCAACGTGCGTTGTTGATTGCTGAAAGATTGCTGTTCTGGCAGGTGCTTAGTGCTTCAATTTCCATTTTATTTTCAAACCTATTGTTTTTTTTTACTGCGCTACCCATTATATAGCATGTGGTGGAATATAGTACCCTCCTTGTCGCGATTGCATGAAAAACTGTAACAACGCTAACAAAAATACTGAATGCCCTTCAGAGACTATCGCGCACGTGTCATATTACGCCCTTTATGTTGTTGCATTTGTAGCAAACGCCCCGATTAAGCTTTTTATCGCCGCGATCACGCAACGAACTAAAACACCTATGTTTTCATATCACAGGTATTTGATTTTTCTTGTTAGTTAGTGTTTTAGGTGAGTCTAAAGCTTAAATGAACTAGTAGGTACTTTATTATCTGATCTGATAACTAGTTTCATGAATTTTACTCCGTAAATACTATACCTCGTTTTAAAGAATATGCGGTGAACAAGAAACTGGCAGCCTGCTCGCAAGCAGCAATGGATTATAGGGGCAAAAGGAACGATAAGTTAAAATTATTGTCGATGAATCGATTTATAAGTATCGAGATGAGTAATTCCGATGTTAATTCGCGATAGGCTCTGGAGTTATTTAACTTATCGACAAAACTACAAAAGAGGCAAGAGGACCGGATAGGTCGTCGTCAGTACGGGTGTCCTCTTTTACCGCTCATCTTATCTAACTTGCAGGAAAAAAGGTGTCTGGTTTTCTGTAAGGTACTTCTCAAATTGGTCTATATTCCAAATTAGAGCAATGTTACATTGCCGAAAGACCATACCCTTTAGCCCATGGACAATATGGACATCATTTGAAACCGGATGGTTCCAGTCTGTGATATTGGAAGTTTGAGATCTACTCTCTCTCGCGTACACGGAATCCGATAGCATTCCTCCGTCCGTATGATCGTCTAGGGACGAACAATCTATCCGTGGCACACTTAATTGTTTGCGGACATGATTTTATCGGAAAATTACACTGACCCAGGATTGTTTGAACAGTACAACCGCTGGATGATTTATATACGGGTATTCTGTACAAAAGTTGATTAAAGTTGCCTAGTTCCATAGTTTTAGTTTACACAACGTACAATGCAAACTTTTCAGATAGGCAAACTTACCTATGTAGTGATACTTGGTAATGATTATTGAAGTTGCTTTGCCAGGTAGGTAAGGTAGGTATTTATCTTTATTTCAACGTGATGTAAACCGCAGTCACGGAAAATAATTATTAATAACGAAAACTCGTCGAGTCTCATTTAAACATTAATATGGCTCGAAGCGACAGCGCTAATATTTGCACTGGACTGCACCAGTATGTCCCTTAATCCGGTAGTAACTGTTGAACAACAAAACTCATTACTCCACGTTCGTACCTGTAGTTTCCTGCCAAGCTTGTGTTAGCCGGCGGCCCGAGATTAAGAAGATAGCGAAACTCTGCGCTTATGCATAGCTTTTTTAAGTGGCAATTAATGTGAGCGCCTGATGCATGATGATCTAGCTAGCTAGGAGCTCCCGTAGACAATGACCCGGAATTCAAAAAATGTCTCTGACAAATTCTAACAGGACTGTGTAGAGAAAATGTATCTGACAGTCCTGTGGGTTTCAGGACTTTCAGGTCGTCGATGAAATGCATCCTCTTAAGCGAAGGTAGCGAATCCTTTTAAATGTGGCTGTAAATTAGAACTAAAATCTTTGGAGGTCAATATTTTTTTCTGTACGACTGAAAGTATTTGTTTTTTTTTTTAATTAAAAGAACAGTTTACTGGCTTACCAAGATTTAAACTTAAAATGTTTTCAATCGTTCTAATTTATTCAACCGGATCATATTCATGCTATCCAACACCTTTCTTTCTTACACCCTGCTACTAGATGTGATTGTGGCCAAGTTAATTATACACTCTCGTTTCATCTCTTAAAATATATATGTTGGTCTATCCTGATAAACCACTTTAAAAAATCCAAAACCTGTAATGTCATCACCATTAAAACCAGAACACAACTACAAAAAAATCAAAGGATTTCCTACAAAACGTGACGTTTGTTTGACCTTAATTAATAATCCGGCTATACACCGGCCCACGTAAGTTCTCGCCCCATCCCATTACTTGGCTCAGGAGATTAGCAAGCCAAACTTGTCCGGTTTTCTGTAAGGATAAGCTCCAAATCCCGGGGGAACTTTACCTTGGACTGGGGATTTTTAATTATGTCATTAAAGTGACCTGCGTGCGTGACTCGTTAAACAGAATGGGTAATTTATAGGGAGTAATGTGTGGGGGCGTTCTGATTTGGTTATGTTTATTGGCGCCTGGAGTTGAAATGATAGCTAGAAGTTCAATATAAAAAATCAAGCTTATATTTTTTCTAATGGGTACTATACTCTATTTATTTTTTGTAAAAATTAACAACCATAGTAAACGTTGGTTGTGCGGACATTTAACATTCTGTATTGTATATTATTTATCTATTTATTTTTTAGCTATGCGTCTGTTTCGAGGTACCTATTTTAGCCACGTGCGGCTCAGGAACCAAAATTTTCTTAAACAAAAATTTGAATATACAGAATAAACATGAAATTTTAAAGAAAAGGGAAAAATTGTGTCTGTTGCAAACATTTTTTAACATGATTCTGGACGTGCTACATACTCGTATAACTAAAAAGGCCATAAAATTTAATAAATCGATTTAATATAAATTACCTACTTCACCACAACGCGTTGTGCAACATCACAACTTTTCGGATCCGTTGCAACATCCGTTGCAACGGATCCGAAAAGTTTGTAAATAAATAGTAGTATAAATAAAATAAATTTCCGTAAAGACCATAAGTAAATTTGCCAACAATGAATCGAGCCGAATATTGTAGCAACAACAAACGATAAAGGTGTGATTTACACTGACTTAAAGCAGAATTATCGAAAAATCGATCAAATCTCAGTTCCTTATAATCAGCTTAGGGAACTCACTAAGCCCCTTATCTTGGTTACTGCGGTATTCTTCCAAACGCCAACCGAATGTTAGTGAACCTTTTGGTGAATCAAGTTTATACGCGCTATTCTATTTCTGTTATGGATGTTATATTTAGCCTAAAATATGTGCCGAGGTTGATGTTTTATAGGTAATTGACACATGCAATTTTTTTCCCCTAACTTCACTAAAACGTGACAGTCGTCTTAAGGTGCATGCAGACCAAAAGAGCATTCGCTGTTCTGTCCCGCACTCTACGAAATCAACGAATCACGTTTCGTGCAACGATCGAATTTCGTAGAGTAGGGGGATAGAACAGCGAATGCTCTTTTGGTCTGCACGCACCTTTATCCGCAATGATAAACCAAAACCCGACCGTCACCAATATCGCGCTAGATTTTTGAATTCTTTTGAATTTTTGATTTAAGTCGTACAGGTACCATTACTGGCTGGTTTTACTTGTGTAAAAATTGTTCGTGATTTTATTTTCCTCGCGAAGGCTTCGGAAATATTATCGAAGTTATTAAGTATTTAAATTCGAAATAGCACCAATACATTTGTTTATTACGAGGTGAGATGAATGTCAGTCTGTCTTGGTGAATGAAAATACTACAACCAAAATACCTTCACAATTTTAATTGAGGTTCGAAATAAACTTGCCTTTCAAGAAAGTTTTGTGTTAAAATTGTTGTTTATTTACAGTTCGGTTTTATTTAGGTACGGAAGGAAATGGATCCGCCGCTTAGTATTATTTATGCCCCTTGGGGTTATAGGATTAATTAAAATTAGACTTCAATATTCGAGTAGTGAGATTGATCCGAGAAATGCAAATTAATTTGCTTGCTTTCTTAGATTGTTTATCATAATTTGCCACAAGTGCCAAAACAATTATGTTGTTAAAGTATAATATTTGTAAATCCTTTAAACATACATGTTAACATTGTTAACCTCGCCTAATAGGTTATTTTAATATGTACGTCAATAATATTTTCTTCGGTTACCGCTATAGTTGCTGAAATTAAATTATGTAACGGATTATATTGCGTTTATTAATTTAATTTAACTTCATCCCGAGGTTTCGAACACTTTTCTGGGTTCGTGGTCTACCGGTAGTGAACTACTTAAGTAATTTACTGGTAAGTGATCTACTGATTCATGATATCGGTAAGTGATTTAATGATCGAATGAGATTTCAATATCTTAAGGGCTGGAATGAATCCAAAAATAAAGGAATCGAATTCGTTGCAGAGGTGTAAAACGCTTTTATACTTTTGCAACGAAATCGATTTCTGTATTGCTTTAAGTCTATAGTTTGGGTTTCTGGTATTTCCCTAATGCAGAAACAGGCATAACTCTTATGCAACTTTGAATCGTCCATACAAAATATTAATAGAAAATAGATCTATATGCGTAACCTTAATGGAAACTACATAATATCTTTGCGCAAACAGTAGGCACTCTACATTATCACAATAATACTCGTACCAAGGCAACCACAGTGTCACAAGAGAAAATTACTGTACAAAGAATAAAAGTCTTCGCTTAATATGAAATACCGTTCCACCTCCGCCTGGAGTTTAGTCGTGGAATTTATTTAAATTTTCGCAATAACTTAAATCTTATTTACCGTCGGAACGTGAACTTAATTCTAGGTTTTAAATTTAACTTGAATTAAACTTAGAGCGTCTTAACATGTGCTAGCCAGGTGATGTGTGCGCACCTGTCCTTTTGCGAAGCGTAACTTAATATGGAGAGCTAATTTTGTTTTGTTCTGTTGGTAACTTGAACTCCAAAGAGACCGTGGCAAACGACAGATGAGCCACTTTGCGTTCACTCCATTGAGTCCCCACAAGGCTGTGTTTTATAATAAAGAACATAATATATACTAAGAGACCGAATACCGATCATAAGATGGATTGGATAAAAAAAATCCGGCCAAGAGCATGTTGGGCCATGCTCAGTTCTCTAGTTATTCGAAAACGGCTGGGCCAATTATGTTCGAAATAGGTTTGTTTTAAAGTATTCTATCCACTGTCCCTCAATTTTTTCATATTTTCGAACCCACGGAATAAAAGTTAGAGGGGGAGGGAGGGCACAAGTTTTTTTATTCTGGAGCGGTTATCTCCGAAAATATTGACATTAGGAAAAAATGTTCTTTAGAAACCCTTGTTGAAAAATCTACTTAACGATACCCCACACTATAAAATTACAACAAAATAAAAAAAACATTCACAATTTCACATTTCACGAGTACGGAAGGTAGGTACACTAGGTATCCGAAAAAAAATGTATTTAAGATGAATCAATATGTTCCCAAAGTTTAACTTATTCTATGAATAGTTATACCTATATTAGTAGAACTTTACTACGTAAATTGGCAAATAACAATGTCATAATACAATACACTACAGGATGGTATTTCATTTTGATATTCAAATAATTACACGCTAATGACCAGATATTGACTTACAAAGCAATACACTAGTTTATTGTGGTCTAACAATGTTAACCAAACAATCCGAAACCAATTGAAATGACAAATCACATTGAATTTGTCATATCCCCGACAAACTGCATTGTCAAAGCTGAAACAACATCATTAAAACCACGTGACGCGAAAATCATTAGTACGGCGTTCTTGTCACTTCGTTCAAATGGCCGTCATTCAATTTGAACTACTCGAAACTAACTAGGGAAAAACTGCTATAGTAGTTGTGTCACGAATGCGAGTTTGTTGTCGCGAACACACGCGTCTGAGGTTTGTTGAACAATTCCTCAGGTTTCGTTTCCTGCACTTGTGTAAAGGAGTTTGTGGCTACGGAACAAAACTCGGAGAACGCATTTGAATAATTTGAAGTGCAGTTCTGTTTTACAAAGACGTATCATATTAGGTTGTTTGCGGCACTTGTACTACTTACATAAATTGGGCCTGAATAAAGCTTAATAAAATGTATGTTTTGTAGCGTTTAGCGATGAGATGTATTTGGAAAAATAATGTTACATTATTGAACTGTAGCAGATTATGTTTATAGAGCTTTATTAGTTGTTTTCATTGATCTATAATTATTCTTGAAACACCTTTTGAGTTGAAAGTATCATCACTTGCACAAGGCAATTATCTGTAGAGAGACATTTTGTACCTATACTTAAGACTACTCAATAGCCTAATAAGGGTTACCTATAAATGCCTCAGAAGGTCCGCTACGGAGAAAAGTTGATTGGCTAGCCGACCACAACGCCCGTATGCCACAAACGTAAGCAAAAGAAAAAGAGGAAAACTTTCATTTTTACGCCGTCTAACGGATTCAATATCGACGCTGCTTGAATGAGCTTGGGGTGGAAAACCGTTAATCATCCTTTTGTTGGATTTTTGTTACTACCTAACTCGTTGCTCGCTTGTTTGGCCTTCCATTTTTCCTTGTGAACGAAGTAGGGCTGTTTCAGGCTTTGACGAATTGTTTTCATACGAAAACAAGGGCTCGTTTCTAATGTATGTGGATGTTAAGGATATATTGGGCTCGTTACTAGTTTCAAACAGTTGTTTTGCATGTGATGATATAAACTGAAGCATTATTATACGACGAGGTATTTTCTTTATTCGTGTTTCTGTCTCTTTACTTGCGGATTCTAACACTATAAGTGATAACTGACATTCAAATCATACTAAAAATCTGTTTTTGGGCGTAATCCAAAAAAAAAAGATTTCGGATGTTTTTTGGAAATCGCCCTTTTACAATAGGTACTAGAATGGGTCTTAGAAACCTCGTATGTAATATAGGTACTTTTAATTGTGATGCCATACTAGTCGTGTCATCTTAATCATCAGAAATCGATATTGATGGCAGTGATGACACAACCCAATCGTGAAATACATAAAAAAAAAAACAATTATACTGTGTACCGTTTACATAAGCTGTAAGAATGAAATCTGTTAGCAAAAATGTACAATTAATTACTTTTTCTTTTATTTGACGCGACGGGGGCTTTTTTCTTTTAATATATGTACAGTAGTGAAGATATGAACTATTTCGTTTGCTGTTATATTATTATACATTATTATAAATGAGAATATTTAGTTACACCAAGTTGACAAATGAGAACTTGCGTATAATTAAATCCGAATGGCAATACATTTACCAGATTAAGATAAGACTGAAGTAATTATTCAGAGTCAGCCTTAACTATTCCAATTCCTTATTTCGAGTAACTTATCTTAGGCAAATAACCGCTATCTACTCGTATTGGATTGTCACGGATATAGCTTATCAGCTGGCTTGGATTAATATCAATATTTTATTAACTAATTCTATTGAGTATTTAAATTTATCAGTGTTAGGTGGAAATGCTTATCGGTTCTGAATCAACATACTACTATAGCACGGAGTCTCAAACATTAAGGAGTGTCCCAATTAGGGGACTTTAGGACAGTGGCGACGTGACCTTCACATCATCAGTCATAGTTTATTAACCACTGCTGAACGTGTCACCATAATAGTACATTGTGCATCAAGGGAGGTAAGTACGGAATTACTAACGAGAGTGTTAGAAGCCCGACGCCGTTAGGCGGAGGGCTTTTATGACTCGAGTTAGTATTCCGCTTACCGACCGTGATGCATACAATGTTTTTCATCACACTTGCCAACCAAAAAATAAGTTTTAAAACATAATACTATTAAATGACGTACTGACATTTCTATTACTCCCTATGGAATTTCACTTTTCTATTACTCCCGCTACGCGCGCAAGCAATGGCGCGCTTAGACAGCAAGTGTGATGAAAAACTGTATTCTCGTCTTTCCCCTTCAAACCTCCTTCTCTTACTTATTGTCCGTTGTTAGTCAGCTTTCCTTGTTCGTCTCTTTCTATCTTCAACACTTTCCAACCACTGCTCGCTATCCTCTTCAGTAGCCATCATGAGTTGGATAGTAAAGGATACGTTAGGTTTTACTCGACACGTAAAGCATTCTATAGCGCTTGCACTGACATACTGAACCTAAACTAACGTTACCGATACTTGCAAAGTCATGGCACGGCTACTGACCATTACCCCAGCAAGTAGTAGGACGTCTCACATTGTGCATATTTCAGCCTCGGGGTCACGCTCTCGCGCCCCGCCATACAACATAATAAACAGTTTCTTCGGTGAAGTCCCACTTATCTATTAAAATATTTTCGAACCGGGTTACTCATGTATTTAAGTCGATGATTGCTCGTCATGTTTCGACCCATTAAGAGGGATACCCTGCTAGAACGGGTACTGGCCTCCGTACCCGGCGGGTACCCGTTCTAGCAGGGCGCAGTCCCGCAGTACACGTCGGGCTTTGGCCGAGGGTGCTCCGGACGAGGACCCTCTTAATGGGTCGAAACACGTCGAGCAATCATCGACTTAAATACCTGAGTAACCCGGTTCGATAATATTTTAATATATTTGAGTCTCACGTTAGTTACAATTCCCACTTACCTACTCCAGAGTCCAATCTTATGGAACCAGCATACAACCACAGGCCAAGCAAGGCCTTAATATCGTCGCTACATTTACTCAAATTCGAATGTTCTACACTAATTTGATTGAAAAAAGATGTTCAGTATAGGACCATCATTTTCCATAATTATTTCAAGATTTTACTTGTACTGATTCATACCTACTCCTTTAATCGCATTATATTCCTAAATTATGAAAAGCTTAACTAATGCCGTTGTCTGAAAACAGCATACTAAATGAGTTTAGTCAGCCTGGCTTTACGAGTAGCTAAGTAAAATAGGGTCAGACAACCCCAAAGTTGAGGACCTTAAATCAAACACAAAACACAATACTTAATCTTAAAGACAATTTCCATCGAGCGGATAGAATCGGTGCGTATTTCAAATTTGTACGGCTGGGACCCGATCGGTTCCTCGCAGATGCAAATCGCTAGAATCTAAATCAGGTTATTTGGGCGGTGATGTGTTACAAATAACTCTCATAAGACCCTAAAGTATGACGCCTTAAATAGTTGTAACTTCCTTTTGCCTAATTACAAGATAGAGAGAGATAAGACATTAAACAGTAGAAGTAATCTTCGCCATTTCAATAATCTCAACCCTTCCATCTGAAAACCACGTCAATATTTTTTCAAAAGCTCAAATCAATTACAATTAGCTCGAAGCTTCCCGGCAGTTTAGGTGAAGGGTTCATTGTTGTAACAAATCAGAGTTGGGTAAATACTACGCTGCCGATACGGCCATTTACGGACCGCAGGGGTGAGAGTTACAAGCTGTGAGCGTTTTGCTCACCGAAGCTATCAAAAAGTAATTGTCAAAGTTATTTTTCAGAATTGAACATTTGAACGTATGTAAATAATTGCTGAATAACTCTGCGGCCCTACCGCGAAAACGAAAGTTCGTAAATTTCGGGGATTTTTCTCTGTCACTCTAATGACGCCTGTGACAAATCCCCGAAATTAACGAATTTCAGTGTTCGCGGTTATTCATAAAAGTCTCCTAACTTAAGAAGCCAATAACTATTGTTTGTACCTTTTGTTCTTATAGACATATTGATGAGATCGAAAGGGTCAAACAATACCTAGCCTTTTAACCCTTCAATCGCAGTTGTCAGCTTGATTCGACAACACAGTTCATTATTTCACATTCTTCATTTGAAGAATTTTTCATTTGAAGATGCAAATCGGTCATCGAACACGATATTTCGTCCCGGCCATTGAACCTAAATAATGTGCAGAAACTAGTTTTCAAATTGGAAAAAATATAAGACGGTAAACACAAAGGTCAATTGCTTTGTATGATTTGCCTTTTCATTTGACATTAGCTTCAACGCGTTAGCTAAGTTCGTCAAAAAGTAGGGGGCTAGCTTTGAAATAAACAGCCCATTTAATTGCAAATGCATAGTTGCGTACCCGCTACTCCCATGCAATCGCACCACACCCCCGAAACGCAACTGTGTCAACACAGTCGAGATAATTCGAATACTCAATAAGGAATGTGTTTTCTTATCTCCCGGTTCGCGACCAATCACAGCCCTTTGAACTTCCAACTTCGCTTTGAGTAGCGGCGGAAACTTTTGAAGTTGCCGAAATGGCAATGATGAATTAGATTTCGTGGCTGCCGAAGTTTCAGCTATACTCGTAAGTCAATGATGTTGAGTAAAATCGAAGGTAAAGCAATCGCGATCGTGGTTTTCATCTTTTTACAGCCCATATCTGTGTTCTACTGCTGGGCAAAGGCCCCTCCCCTGGATTTCCACGACTCCATTTTTATGCTTCCTCCAGCCAGTTGCCGAGGAATAAGGCCAATCGTCCTGGCATCTCCGTAATCTTAGCCTGCCACGTCACTGTTACATCACCCGTAGCTCTATCATGACTGCAAGTATCGATAACGTTAAGTTTTACTCGATACCTAAAACAGGCAATCGCGCTCGCTCCAATATGAAAGTGCGAGGGCTAAAAATGCATTACGTATCGAGTAAAAGCTAACGTGTCAAACTCAAAATCATGTTATGAGTTTTCCAGTGGACATTTTAAAAGTTAAGGGCTATGAGAGTTAATTTTCTTATTAACCCTTATTGTCATTTAAAGGCACTCCTTTCCTATTGAATTGTATGATAAAAATCACGCCTATACTCCTACCAGTTGCTTACTATTGGCCATAAGAAAGAGGGGCTCTACAGTTCAGCTGAACACGCACTTTTTCTTTCCTGTGGTTGATAGTTAACAGCCTATGGACAGGTAGTAATGATTTTTATCATACAACGCAATGAAAAAGGAGTACGTCTTAATTAAGATAAGGCTTTCATAAAAAAATCAAGCTTTATAGGCCTTAACTTTCAGATTGTCTACCGGAAAGACTCCGAACATGGGTTTGCGTTTGACCCTAAAGGTGCACTCAGACTAAACGAACATTCGCTATTCTAACCCCCCACTCTACGAAATTTGATCGGTACACAAAACGTGATTGGTTGATTTCGTAGAGCGGGGGATAGAACAGCGAATGTTTTTTTGGTCTGAATGCACCTTAACATATCCTTTAGTTTCCAACTCATAGTACGGCTACCGGTTAGTGGCTATGCTGTCCAAATATCGGGATGCATGGAGTAGAAGTGGCCAGAGCAGTAGCCTTACCATGAGCCGTCGTTATTAATGCGGACTTTCTATACGGCTCGCTCGCACCAATCCGCGAGTACGAGCGGGATGAATAAATAAATAAATAAATCTTGGGACATCTCACACAAATCCACCTGCATAGTCCCACGGTAAGCACAATTAAGGCTCGTGATGTAAGTAGCAGGCGACGATATATATAATAGATAGATACATTTAGATACTTAAATACATAGACAGCCATGACCAAGGAACAAATACTTATGATAAATAAATACACAAATAATGCCCTCGCCGGGTTTCGAACCCAGGGTCACCACCAACTAGGCTACGGAGGCAGATGAATGAAAGTAAGTCTGCGTTTCTAAATCAGCGGCAGCTCATGGTAAGCACATCTGTCCCAAATCACATACAAGTACAACGAACTCAAATAACTATTATAAGTTATAACGTACAGTCGAGTGCATTAATATATTAGACACATTTGTAAGGGATCAGTATGGAGAAGTGTATATATATTAATGCCCTTGACTGTACCCAACTAGTACGCCTATGAAAGGATCTCACTTGTTAATTTAACGTTAGCGACATAGTTTAGGTTACGAGTGTTACGACTAGCCATTAATTTAAAGCGAAAATTCAGACTTTATACGGTATCGTAAACCTATTTTATTATTATGATCCCTACAGGCCATTACTCATCTTCATGTTAGAATTTGATAATTACCACTCATTGGAAATGGCTGACTTGTTTCACTAGTAAACTTTGTATGTGTATATCACTTCCTATGATTAGTATGAAAGTCGCTACCGCTATCTGTGTTTAACATGCTTAAATCTTGAAAACTATGCAACGGATTTAGAAGCCTTTCTTTTTAAATAGATATGGTTATTGAAGAGGATGGTTTTAGTATAATTTTACCCGTGCGAAGCCGGGGTGAGTCGCTAGGAGTACATAATGTAATGTGTATAAGGTATAAGTACATTCAAGGCTCGTTGTCTTGTGCAACAGGCGAAAATGTGACTACGTTTTACAATTTCGCTCTTCTCTTCATTTCACAATGTCACCTCCCACTCTATGATTTTATTTTAGACTGTTTATAAAAAAAATCATAGAGTGGGAGGTGACATTGTGAAATGAACCTTGTAAACGAGAATAAATATTCCACAATAGTCCTGGTGATTCAAAATTCAGATAAAACTCATACTTAGGAGTTTTCTCGCGACCCAAATGTCACCCTGTATATTGCGAGAGAATATTATACATATAAATTCTCTATGCAATTATACAAAAGAGAGTGTGGTAAATTAATAATTACGTGGTAAAGCAACGACATGGCTATTAACGCAATAAAACTCAAGGCACCCGGATGCCTCCATCCATTAAAATGTTTACTACAACTATTGAAGAATTACAGTAATAAACTCGAGAGCTGTTTAACAACTTGGTTACATTTACTTTTACAGGAGGTTTTCATACATTGGTGGCCTGTTTCATCATCCCTGAATAAAATATATCTATGAGATAAATGTCAGCTGTCCTTTTCTTTCATATTCCTGGGGAAAAGGATAGTTGTCATTTTGTTTGACGGATATATTTGAAGGGTCCACGGAAAGAACATGTCTAGTCAATTCAAATTACAGAAGGAAAAACCACCTTATTTTTAACAGAATAAGGTGTGAATTTGCCCTGTTTTTTTAAGCACTGGAAATGATTTTTCCGTGACCTTTCATTTATCCGGCGATTGTGAAACAGACCGTTTTGTTAATTTTGGAAATTTACAAGGCATACTTGAAAGTATGAAATATCTTCATCTACTTTTAACATGAATGACATATTGTAATTCTGTTGTAGTATAGTACTTTTCATCATCAACATATCGATCAGAGAATCTGTTGAACACAGGCATTTATTTACCTTCTCTTCGAGGATCTTTAACTCGCACTTGGCCGTTTTTTATACCACACTTTGCTATGAAAATGACCGAACCGTGTTTATTTCATGCTTTATCAACATAAAGTTTTAGATAAAGATAGTTGGTACATAATATATTATGTAACACCTTGATGTCAAAGGCGGTATTATGCAAAAGCATAACTACCTTATATTACTCATATATCATCTTCATAATCATAATCTGTATGATGTGGTAGCCTAGAACTAATTACATGCCGGAAAGGTCGATACACCTATCACGACTCAAAGCCTTGCCGCTGCCACAGATAACGCACAAATATAGATACGCCACTCTAGAAAGACTTGGAACTTTTATTTCGCGCGACGTTTTATAATGACAGAGATTTCAGACCGTGTATTGTTCCGTATCCTATAAATATTCTCCTTGTTTTTATAGTATTTGATATCTTTTATTGGTGTTGTTTTTCTAGACCTGAAATCAAACTTAGAAAAAAGATTGCCAAAATTTGAAAGAGACAGACAGATAATTGTGACGTTTAAGAGCCAAAACATCAGTTATTTTCATCAATAAGACTAGGATTGTTGTAGATGTATATTACGAATTAGCTTCAATGTCATTCACTTTCACCAGCTTATTACGGGTCTAGTTTGATTTCTGAAAGATACTTCTTTGCTTTTTATATTTTATTATTAAAATATCAACTGAAATCAATTTTTATGTACAATGACAAACACTGTATTATGTGTGTATTTTGATTGGCAAATCGCGTAATGTATTTTTGCATGTTTCGTAAAACAATAATATTAATTTAACACCACCTTCAATTACTATTACCTATTCATTTTTAATGATAAAACAACAATATGAATAAAACAACATGTACAATTTATATTGATTTGAAATTTCACGATTAACGACAAACGGATCTTGATCACGTAAACTTACGCTTAATAATTATTATCCTGACGTTTCGGGCATGATGTTACACCCATGGTCGCAGGCAGATCAGGTTGAGTCTGCCACCACTGCCGTTAAAATACCACCTACAATAATTTCCTTCCTAGAAAAGCATCTGATATTGTATTAATTAATCTGTGCTAAAGCCTTCCCGCTGCATCCGGCTGTCTATCGGAGTATTATCATTTTTAATGCCGTCGTTAAATTCAACCCATAAAGACAGATCTAGTTAAGATACTACAATGTTACTTGCATACAGTTAATAAGGTTTTATCGACAGGTGAACTTGATTACCTGCATCATTTATTTCTGATAAGTACTATTTTCCCAATTCATAAACATTTAACTCAAGGTGGATTTAGACCAAACGAGCGAATGATCACTCTATCCCCAACTCTACGAAATTACACAAAACGTGATTCGTCGAAATTCGTTGATTTCGTAGAGTGGGGATAGAATGTGCATTCGCTCGTTTGGTCTAAATCCACCTTTAACAAGCTGATAAGTATTGTTTGTATTGTTTCGGTCTTATAGGCACATTGATAAGACCGAAAGGGACAAACAATACTTAACAGCTTGTTAGGTTAGTAGACGTTTATACATAAGGGGGGTTAGAGTTTGCATTAATTATAATACAAATAACATTGTTACATAATAGGCGGTATTATTGCTACAGAGTTAACTTTTCCAGACAATCCTGGGTTAGTGCATGATGCGTTATGTACGAAATATCATTGAAGTGCTTTCCGGTGAAAGTAAACAACGTGAGGAAATCTGCATACACCTGCGAGGAAATTCAAGGCTGTGTGTGAAGTCCCCAACAAATACCAAGACCGGGCCTGCGTTGGGACCACGCAAAATAGGCACGTTTGATGTCGAGTTTTTTTTAATTTTTTATATTGGCACAACAAAGTGGCTCCACTCCACCTGATCGTAAGTGAAAAGTAGAGCCCAAATCGCGGCGGCAACGAACAGGATACCAGCAATAACCTGTCAGTTGCGGAAAAAAGGCCAGAATACATCATCATGTAGCAACAACAACAAACAATGCATGGAGATGAGAAAAACTTACAATATTTTGTGCTGTATGATGCATCAACAAACTGAATATAAACACATAATGCATAGTCACTAAATATCATGTAATAGACATTTAAATACCTATTTAGTAATAATATCTATTTTATATTATGTGCTGTTATCTGAGCAAAGGCACCACGTTGTCTATGGCGCTTACGTCTCGCGGCGTTGTATTATACGAACTTACAAACATAGCGCCATCAGCGCCAGCGATAATATAGCCCCTTCGCCCAGATAACATCACATATATTTATATCTCAACATAGCATACCACTCTCATAAATGAATCAAAAATATTTTGCGAGCTACGAAATAAACTAATTTAAGTATCCGTTATCCGAAAGGCATTTCCGATAACTCAAATACGGCCGGAATTGTAGTAAAAGCAGTGAATATCGTCTTTATACACTTAATTAAAGAAAAACCCATTTCATGGAAGTGAAATATTACGCGATATTGGGTAGATTCCGGTTTTATAAATAACGGCGAAAGTCCATACAAAGGGCCGCGGAACATCATACATACACGCGATTTGAAAATAAACACGCTCATTCTACCTACTGTAGCCTGATTCTGATCAAGTAGAGGTGTTAAACTACAAAATACCTATTGGTTGCAATTTGTAATATAGTGCCATTAAAAAATACATGTACCGACATAGAAAATTACAATTGATTATAGAAGTTATCTGTACATTATTTAAGAGTCTCTGAATTTTTTATTTATTCTTAACTCTCAAAGTCAAACTTTTAAATAACGCTTATGTCATGGGCACTATAATGGCGACGATGTATATAATGTATAGTAAAGAATAGATCAGTAGCCGTATCATGAGTTTTCAGGTATCGGTTACGTTAGGTTTTACTCGATACATGACGCATTTATCGCACTCACACTTATGAATTGGAGTGAGCGCGAAGGCTTTACCGTAACGTAACCTATCCTCCTGCCGCCCAGAAGCCTAGTAAAAGGCCTCTTCAAGCAAATGAAATCCTATTCTATTTCCTGCACTATTAATTCAATTAACTGACAATTTTTATTCTCTGAGTGGCAGGAGGCTATACTTGCCAACCGTACTTGCGTGGTACGGCTACTGTAGCCCTAGCATGAGCTGCTACTACGTTATTCACGTAGACATGCTTTCTATCCGGCGTAACCAGCGCACGCGCATATGCTGCACGCGTATCCGGTGTGACTTGGCCTTAAGAGAAGCCCTGGAATAGATGTAGATACTTAAATGCATAGAAACAGTCCTACTTAAGAAAAAAAAATGATAAATACACGAAGAGATGAGCAACTCTCAAAGAGACCTGCAGGATTAGGGCGACGGAGTCCGTCAATATAATATCATTTAGTATTTCGATTTCAGTGGAACCATCAGAATACGTACACGATGACAGGACTTCTTAGGCTAGATGAACGCATATTTTCCACTAATGGCTAAACTTTGGTGTAAAGCTGTATCAACTTTTGATAAGTCGTTAGGCTTTAATATATGGCCAGTTTGGCCTATTAGCGCATGTTTTATAGATATTTGTTTTGTGGAGCGTCGAAGTTTTTTGTTACGTGGATTTTAACTTTGGCGTTTCGGCTGACATGTTTTATAATGTTGGAAGCACCTGAGGTTTTTAGCTCGCATGTTTATCTACTGAATAAAAGCTAAACCACATTACATCTTCTTCTATTTCAATCTATTAGGAAAAGGAGGAAAATTCTGTGCAAGCGGATTGGCGATCGCAGTAGTTTTGTCCACTAGGAAGATGCTGCTGCCCATCATCGATCTTCAATAAACGAATTATCAGTGACATTAATTCCTTAGTCGACTCTTATGACACCCACAGGAAGAGTTAGGCTGGTGACAAATGTATTCTTACTGCCTACTGCCATCACCACACGGCGCTGATTGCAAATATCTAATGTGCTTTGAAAGGTCTCACAAATCTAAAACACTGTTGAATTTCAATTAACATGTTGAAATTTGGATTTTTAAGAAAGAACTAGGCATGGTTTCGTAGAGTCCAGTTTATCAAAATACTTAATTGTTAGGCTAGAAAGATATGAGATGACATCATCCTAAAATTATTATTATTTATTATTTACTAGCCTATTTGAGTGTCCCACTGCTGAGCAAAGGCCTCTCCCCTGACTCTCCATGACTCCCGATTCCATGTCTCTTCCGGCCAGTTGTTCCGGAAGGTATCAAGGTCGTCCCGCCATCTCCGCTTGGGCCTGCCTCGCCCACGCCTCGTTTCCATCCACTTGGTGGCTATGATAGCCCACCTATCCGGATGCATACGGTGGACGTGGCCGGCCCAATCCCATTTGAGCCTAGCGGTTCTTCTGCCTACGTCAGCTATCCCCGTTCTGGAGCACAGCGTGATGTTTCGGATACGGTCGGTCCTTTTGATCCCTAGAATGCTGCGCTCCATGGCGCGTTGACAAACCTTCAGTTTGGACTTCTGAATCTCTGTGAGTGACCAACTTTGAGCACCGTAGGTTAGGACAGGCAGAATACACATGTCGACGAGTTTACGCTTCAGTGACAGTGGAAGGGAACCCTTCATTAGCTCTCCCATGGACCAGTAGCTCTTCCAGGCATTTGTGATTCGGCGTTCGATTTCTTTATCTTGCCTGTTGCTGAAAGAGACTAGCTGGCCCAAGTAGATATACTCGTCAACGTAGTGTATAATCTGCCCGTCTACCTCGACCCTACGTTTCGTGCTGTTGGTCATCACTTGAGTCTTTGTGCGATTCATTTGAAGTCCAACCTGAAGGCTTGCGCTGCTCAGTTCTTGGAGCATTTGCTGCAGTTCTGACTCAGAAGGGGCGAAGAGAACAATGTCGTCGGCAAAACGAAGGTTTGATAACCTTTTGTCGCCGACCCCTATTCCCCTCGCCTCCCAGGAAACCGCCAGGCTCTTAAAAATTTCTTCGAGGGTGCTTGTGAACAGTTTCGGAGACAGTGGGTCGCCCTGTTTGACACCTCGCTGTATAGGGAACGATGGGCCGGAGTGCTGTAGCTTAACGTCTGCCGTACTATTATTGTAAATATTTCTAATTAAACTAATGTAGGTAGGGTCAATATTTTGATTTTCGAGTGCGGAAACTATTGCGGAATGAGTGATGCTATCAAATGCTTTGGCATAATCTACAAATGCTAGGTACAAAGGGACATTGAATTCTGTACACTTTTCGATAATCTGGTTGATTGTGTGTAAGTGGTCGATGGTGGAGAATCCGGGACGAAAGCCAGCTTGGTTAGGAGGTTGGTGGCGGTCGAGTTGTCCAGCAATGCGACGCTCAATGATTTTTATGAACATTTTATATATATGCGACACCAAACTAATTGGACGATAATTGCCAATGTCGGCCTTATCTCCTTTTTTGTGCAGCGAGACAATGTTTGAATGTAGCAGTTTCTGGGGTATTTTTCCTGTTTTTAACATTTTGTTGAATAATGTAGATAAAGGCTGTAAGAGGTTGGTTTTTCCGAAAATGAGTGCCTCTGAACTTACACCATCTACTCCAGGGCTTTTGTCGAATTTCATCGTGGACATGGCTTTAGCCACTTCATCTGGTGTGATGGGAGAGATGGTGTCAGTGCAAACGTATTCTGCGTTGTCTTTTGGCTTAAGCGGGTCTGAGTATAAGTCAGAATAAAATTTTGTACATATATCCATTATTTTGGATCTATTAGCATAGTTTTTACCATCCTCGCCCTTTAAGCTACTAATCCACGATTTGCCTAAAATACCTAATTAATTATAAATAGACAATAAGATTTCTCATTGTCTGTGTTGATCAATTGCTACTGTGGAATAAATGCCGTTTTTGGTATACCTAATTATAAGTATCATTTAATCATTATACTCGTATATAGGACCGCTAGAAATCTTCATACTCAGCATTCCACTGATATGAACTTCCCGGACTATCTAACTCAGTTGAGTTACCAGTTGGTTAAGTACATACATTTTCGTTTAACCTCGTCTTAGCGGCTAAACCCTAGATTTTGAGATCCCTCGCCCTCGTATCCGCCTTACATTACAAGTCATGTCCGGATATGCCATTTCTCCACCGACGCTGATAAATTATTGTATTAGTAAATTTGAAGTTTATAACAGCTATGGGCGGATATGGAACAAGATCGACGAAGGGTTAAATCACCTTCCCGTTAATGATAATAATTGCAATACATTAATAGTGTTCGCCAGGCTATCCATCTAGCGTTTGGGTACGAAATGATACACTAATATTTTAAACTCGAGCTGTGTGAGGCAGCTGAACTATGAGCCAGATCAAACTATTTAAACTACCTACGAAACAATGTGACCGGTCCACTTCAGTTCGGTGCAGCGGCAAAATGTACTATGAAAATGCACTCAGCTTGTCGTAGCTACTAATCGTGGCTTCCTTCTATTTACGCTTACCATTAGGTAAATGGGGTTTGTATTCTTGGGACATTCAGACTTACCACCACTGAACTTTCATATCGAGGCTAAGTAATATCAAGGGGGTGTCACTCCGCGATTCCGTCGCGCGGGCACAAGTACATGCAGAGCGCCCCGTCTCCGTGGTCTACTCAATGGTTGGCGCGCGCTGTCTCGTGCACGTTTAAATTTACAACGCTGGCTCGTCACGTATAGCGAAATATATCGCTTGCAAATATTAGGATTGTTTTATACATGTGCATCTTAAATGAAAACGCCGAAAATATACTGCATAGCAGCATGTTGCAATAATAATGATGTTAATTTTCATGACGCGTTTTTCGCACAGCTGATGCGTTTGAGAGATACTAAAATGTAAGGAACGTAATAATATACTTACCTATTACCTACATTCGTAGTAAATTAAATTCTCAGAAACTCAAGTCAATTACAGACAAAACGGTTTATTTTCGGACAAATTTGTCAGTAAAAAAGCGGTACATTTAAATAATGTAAAAAACTTCGTTCTCACATACTATTATTGAATTTCGCGTCTTTTGTCCTAACATATTATTTGGTTGTCTGACTTTATTCCCATAATATCAAATAGGTACCTACATATAAGAGAAAATGCCGTGTTACGTCTGCCTTACGATTGTGATTAAACCATTACTTATTTATGCTGCTTTTGTAATGAATGCGTAGGTACCTAACGTAATTCTTTTTAAATGCATTAAACAGATATATTAATTTCTGCACACTTTACATACTGTCTACAGATATTTTTAGAATGTTCGTGTTATTATCAGGATTATTCGGATGGATATTCACCTAAAGTTAGCAAAGTCGTGTTGCTATCTCACTCACACCTCAAAGAATGCCGCCCGGACACGCGCGGCCGAAGCACAAAGAAGGTGCCGCCAAAGTTGAGACAAATATTTTTGAATCACGTGTATGAAATGCGTAGATAAATTCTATAATCACGCTTGAACTAAATTGTTCAATTAGCTATCAAGACGAATGCTATTAACGCCGTAGATATCATTGCAGTAATGTATTTGTCAGACGCCTCATAGCGCTGTTCGTTATTTTATTAGTGTTCAATATTTGACAACCCTGTTTTCGACGGTGTGCGGCTTATAAGCGACCTTTCCGCCACGCAATACGGCTCATTTTAGCTGCTCGCGTCGCCTCGCGCGTCGTTTTGTTTGGTAATAATAATTGTGTAGGCACATAAAAAGCCGGCATTTGTGAACATCAAAGCAGTGAAGCTTCTGTACTTTATATATTCTGTGGTAATATATGTGTAATATAATTAAAATCTTTAATCGCTTGGTCCAAGTATTCGAAAAATAATGGCATTAAATATTTATTCACGTTCCACAAGTCACGTTAAAATGCCGTTAAATTTCATTTGTGTACGAAGAACTATGTGATTGTAAAAAAATTAACTATATTTAACAGAGGCAAGTTGTAAGTTTTGTGTAAACGGATTGGTAAGGAAGTTACCATAGTATGTGCTATGGGTTATACCTCGATATTTTTCTAAAAAGAATAATAAAGCCATAGGAAATAATTAAAATGAAGTATTAGATAATAACACAAAAACCTAGACAGATTAGACAGATCCTGTATTTGTTGATTACCTACGTACTTATGTACTCATCAATAACAGTTATGGCACCATCCTAATTCAATATTTAAATGTGAGATTCATTGAAATTGATTTACTTGTGATATGTTGTTTTTCTAACTTTTATCATGACATCATTTACGTAGCGTAGTGTATCGTTACATGACAATCGTGTAAAAAAAAAACTCGTTCTCCTTGCAGATCACATGAAAAACAAATTGTAACGCCTAACATACTTCCTCAATTTTAGTCGTCATCATCGGTACCCTTCTAATCTCCTCGGGCAAGCGAGGCATGTATATTCTTTTATTGATCTTTACCCTCCCTGTCAGAGTTCATTCCCTTGACACTTGTATCATTCTTCAGTGTCCGATCTCGCTTTTTAGGTACTATTTGACCTTTCTACTTTCAGCTCAGTTTATTTTTACCTATACAGTGAAGAAGTATTAATTCAAACCATGTCTTGATGATACGATTATTGTTATTTGTTATTACTATTTATTTCGACAAATATACTTTGCATGACATTATTAACACCCCTTAATGAATGGCTAGATATGTTTAAATATTTGGCGAAACGGCTTACTCACGTAATTTAAGTCGATAATTTTGCTCGACATGCTTCGATCTATTAAGAGGAACCTCATCATGGAACACCCGCGACCACAAATATCAACTTAAATTACGTGGGTAACCCGTTATAACCCGATAAATATTTAAAAATGTTTGAGTCTCATGTTAGTTATGATTTAGATAATTATATTTCTCCAGTACATCGTTTGAACCGTTCATTGCAAGATGATTATCAAACTTTTTCTTTACGTAGCTTTTCCTTGTCTCATTTCTTTAGTACTTCCATTTCAAGCTCGACAAAATCAACGTCAACTATCTTAGTTAAACGATTTCTTTGCCGCCTTTATTCCCTACAACAAATTCTCCCTTCAGTAAATGAAACGTTACAACACCTAACGAAAATATAATACAACCGCACAAAACAACATGATCATCATCTGATTCTGTATTCCTGACATTCGCATCCCGAGTCACCCTGGGAGCGTTTGAATTGCAAAACAGTTGACTATCGCAAGAAACGGAGTAAAAAGCGGCCAGGGAAGTTGAATTCATAGATGTGTTATGTCCTGAGGTCGAAACGTATGCTATAGGTTGATACTGTTGATAGCGTCCCAATGGGGCTTACGCGGTCTTCCTTGTATTTTTAAGGTACGAAAGGGTGTAGTTTGTTCGGTTATTTATGCCGCATTTATTTTTGCAACATTATGTTTATCTAGTTCATCTTTGCTGCAAATGTTGGTAAAGATTTATCTAGATTAAGTAAAAAAATTGCTCGTTGCTAGTAAGGGATAGGTTGATTTTGTGCTTATAATTCATGGTTTAATCACCAAACACGTTGTGCAGAATAATATCGATCTAAAATCTTTTACAATATTCTTAGACGAATCGTAAACTAACCTCAGTGTATAAGCTCACGTCTGTAATAAAAACTATTAAAACTAGGAGTTCTCCAATAGCGTTTGGCACTTCCATATACACCCTAAAATGTTTGCATCGATTTAGATCAAATCTTGCACTTGATAGTTTGAAACCCATAAAAAGGCATAACTTTTCCCAGAAATTTACTAAAGGGGACAAAGTGACAGGTAAATGTTTGTGTGAAAGTTCGAAGAGGACTTGTGGTCTAGTTGTAATATAAGTTTTATTAGTTAGGTCGTTTCTGAACGCGCAGTAAATTTAACAAGGAGGTGATAATACCACGGCCGTGCTCGATAGCACGTTCCGGTTGAACTTTACCTAGTTTACCTGCTCATTAACATTCATTGGTTGCAGGATGCGGTTAAAAAACAGCATTTACTGTATTACTACGACCCACCTGTTGGTTGTTATTGTTTTGAGATGTAAATTGTAAGTGTAAACTGGAATGTGTATCAACATATTAGTATAACAATTAAGGACTCTCTTCCGCCCGCTGTTGCACACTAGAAAAAAAAACACATTGCACTTGGTCCCAAATATTCTATTTGAATAGGTACCTAAGGCATAGCAAGTGCGCCTATGTGCTATCTAAAAGACCATGCAAAGTGATGTCAGCCTTTGTAAAGTAAAATAGTGTAATCGTAACAGTAGTGTACTAATATAGAATACTATATTAGTAGTCTTATATCTATTCGTACGTAGGTACGAATTATGGACCGAGAAATGAGAGGCTTAACTTGAATTTCACTAACTCACCTCAATTTCTTATGTGTCATACATTTTATCTTTTTTCTTCTTAGATGTAAATTAAATTCATTAAATACTTTATTGAAAAAAAAAACAATTGTTTGCTGCTTTGAGTACGGATTACAAGGTTTAGTGATTTTCATTTTGTGCTTCTTGATTGAAGTAAATACTCGTAGATGTAATTATAGGAAATGTGGCTTACACATACACATCCAGTTGAGGTATTACTACATCCGCGTCGTACCTCATTCACTAAGCGATAATACCCTACCATAGCCAATCTCTACGACCGGCCGAAAAGATGAACTTAATTCCGATATCGGGATATCGCGCGCATTCGAATGGTCTCCCTAGTAGATGTTCGAATATTACTGATTCTTCAACATCGATGTGGTGATTTTGTTTATGTTTATCGGCAGTTTGGAAAGTCTATTATCATCGTGTTGGCGTTGTGTTGTGATGTCAGATTATTTGGGTTGTATTGAATACGGCTGTTCGTTCATATTTAGAATAAGAATCAGTGGTATTATTAGGCACTTTTTAATGTGTTTAATGGCACGCGCTAAAATAGACTTCCTAATACTTATTAGTTATATGTAGTATCGTAAAGAAAGAACCTATGTTAGATTCTTGAGATTCTGCCAATTGAGATGAATTTATATGAAATGTAATCTATATTGTTTTTGAGCAATAAGCGTGGCTTTAGCCTTTTTAGCCTTATTTTTGAAAGACATAGCCCTACTTGTAGGGGTTAAATCTAATCATTATTGGCGCTTAGTCGCCTAACGCGAGATTGTGCAATTTGGGCTAAGTTTAAGTAACAATATTTTTTGTCAATTAGTCTTCAGCGTGGCCCAGTTTAAGGAAAAATCATGGCTACATCAAGGCACCAAACGAATCCTTCAGCAAAAGCAATGGGATCGACACAGCCAACCTTCGCTTTTACTAAAATAAAACAAGTGAAAGATAATAAGTAATTCTCGTTATTTATTTTATTTTATTTTTTTTTATTTTATTATACATACAATTTCACAGCATTACAGAGATCCAAGGCACTGTGAAACGTAGACACAATTTAATAAATAAAATAATACACTTGGCAAACAAGTAAGAACAAATTATCACATCACAGAGGAAGGCCGTGCGTTCATCGTCTCACAGAACTTCAGGCATTCATTACATACGCACCGCCATCCACTCGCAAACACATCACAGTGCGGTGCCGATTCGAGGAGTGAGTTTATCAGGTGAAGTGCCCGGACAAGCGGTGATTTTCGGCGA